>VXBN01012451.1:350834-594731 GCA_013397395.1 Sinosuthora webbiana
GGAGGAGCCGTGGCCAGCGGCCCCAGGGCAGCCCGGAGCCCCCGTTGCCCCAAGCCCGGCCGTGCTGCAGGGCCGTGGGGCACCGAGCCGCCCGCAGGGCCGGCGTGGGGCTGCCGAGCCCGGAGCAGCCGGCGTATACATCTATACACGCGTACCTATACCTATATGTAGGCAGCTGTCTCCCTGGATATGTACCTAGGGATGTGTATGTAGGTGCATGTGTGCACTCGTGGAGCTGCAGGCAGAGGTGGCACACACGGCTCCATCGCAGCCGCGGTACCGCAGCCCCAGCCCGGCGAGCGCGGCACCGCCGCTGCCATCCCCGGCAGGGGACAGCTCAGGGACACGGCCCCGCGCCGCTGCCGCCGGCTCTGCGGATCGCCCCTGTGCGCAGTACGAGCCCGGGTGTGATTTATAGCTCGGCCTGCCCGCTCTTTTGTCTGCCCCGCAGCCCGTGCCGAGCGGTCCTGGCGGGGCGTGATGCTCCTTTAGCGGGGCTGCTCCCGGGGAAATGTCGCTTCCCACAGGGCAGCAGGTGCAGCAGGACGCGGTGCCGGGAGCTGAGGATGTGCCTCCTCCCTCCGCATCGCTCCCGCTGCTTCCCGTACCAATTCGGCGCTTGTTTCTTGCCAAGTTTTATGTTCTGCAGGAGCTCTTCTGGATCGCTTGCCTTCCTTGCACCAGCCCTGTGGCAGCGTGCGTATATGAAACAAGCACTGAGCGGTGTTCTTCTCGGGATTTTTGCAGGCTGTTTGTATTTCGGACCCTCTCCTACGGAAAATAATTGGATAAAGTGCCTCATTCCGCAGAAATTCAGAGAACAGCTAGTGGAGAAAGATGATTTCCAGTATGATAATTGATAATCCAGCCCTGTTTGGAAGCGGTTGTAGCTGTGTGTGATAACTCTGCACTGCACATGGGCTTTTAAGGATTAAAGGGAATTGCTTGCATTTGAGAAAATGTGACTGGTGTGCAGGTGAAATTATTACTGCTTGGGGAGAATTCTTTAATCGAGTGTCATTCATTCAGTGACAAAGACTCGATTTGACATAGGAGTTCCCTGCAGAGGTGCTCTGATTTGTATTCATCTGTGTTTCCATTAAAAACTTGTGTAATGAGATAATTTGACTTTCTTATACATCATGTCAAGCTCGGAGCTGACATTCAGCTGTCAGTGAAGACAGAGGCACTGGCTGTGACAGCCGTGGATGTGGATAAGCAGTATATTTTGCATTTAAAAATGTATTTGTTGGAGGGATTAACTTTATCAGTTGTCTGGAGATGGGAGGAGTTTTCACTGGACAGCACGAGCTGCAATGTCAGGTACAAGTGTGTGACTGGGTGTGACTGTTAGAGTGCCTTTCAGCAATGACAGACAAATGGAGAGCATCTTTAAGCCTCACTGCCCCATGAATTGTCACTCACAGTGCTTAATAAATGCACGTTCGCAGTGTTTATTATTATTGTTGTCTGCATTCAAGTTTGTGATAATGGAGGGACACAGACCTTGTATTGGAGGTATTTTTTCACTTCTTCAGTGGCTAAAATTGCTGACTTTTGGCTTGAAAGCTCTGAAGCACTAGCCTTGCTGCAGCTGCCAAGAAAAGCACTTTCTGTCTTGTCTTAGAGGTGAAATAATATGCGAGTGCCAGCAAAATAAATGGCATGGGTTTCCCTTGATCAGTGATGCTTTGTGTTTTAGGAGTGATGGGTGGTAATGGGTTGAGTATGGAGACTTGGTTGGGCATCTTGGGTGATTGGAGCAGAATTCTGGCATTTTTAGTGCTCTGCTGTCATTGAACAGAAATACAGGCTACAGGAAAGCCATCACTCTTGTATGTGAGATAGATGTTGGGCTAAGTGAAGTTGTTCATCTTCCTTTCCACTCTTTCCCTTGCTTACAAAAAATAATGTAATGGGGGGAGGGAAAGGAGCTTTAGAAATGAGACTTCAGTCTGTGACTGCTCAATTGTATTTTTCTTAGAAGGAGCACTGGATCTCCTCTCACTGAAGCACCAGCTCAAGGAACATGCAGGAAAGAAGCATTGAAGTAAAGAAATTCCTTCTGCTTTTCTTTTCCCTAAATACCTTTTACCTATTTTTTTTTCTGACTAGGTCAGCAGTTTAATAATGATGCAGACAGAGAGTAAGGAGATTGGTGAAGACATGCTGTTGAGCCTCAGCTTGCTTCTGCTTGGTTTTCTCTTGGTGCAAATAACTGGCTGTCAAAGCTGACCTTAAATTCCTAATTTTCTGAGGAACGAGCAGCAGTTGATATTGTGGAGCTGTTTAGACTTGTTGCGGTGGAGAAATATTTTAGGAATTAGCCCTGTCTGCTTTCCCCCCACTTCTGGATCCTGGAGCTCTCTTGCAGACAGCAGGGAGTTAGCAGTAGTGTTCTGCTAACTAATTAAAACCTAATCATTCTTTACTCTTCACCTCTTGGGGATAACATTGAACTCTTTTGTGTAATTATTGGGTTAAACTGGTTTAAGTGTTGCCCCTGTAGTGCTGTTTACAAAATGAACAGTCTTACTTGTGAGGGTGTCCTTGAAACTGTTCTTTGCTGTTCCCCAGCTTTAGGTGAGAGCTGCCTGCTTGCCAGTTTTGCTTTTATATATTTATTGCAGCTAATAAGTCAACCAGACATAAAATGGCTTGAGTCTTTTTGTCTCTCAAGTGTTGTGGGGGAGTTTATTTTCTGTTTATTAATAACCAAGCTGTCTTTTTGTTTTCATCAAGAACATTTTATCACTGTGGGTTGTGGCTTCACTGCCAAGTGGGAGAGAAATCCTTGTAGCTCTCTAACATAGCTCTGGAAAAGCTGGACACCCAGGCATATGTGCTGGTCTGACATCTCAGAATTTCTCCTACAGTATCAATGCAATAGAATGCTGCTGCTTATTGACATTTCTGATACTAAGTGGGATGGACAGTAGGTATGCTGTATGCTGGAGAGCAGGGCAGGTGGCTTGCTTGATGTCATCCTGGTATCCTGGGGAGAGCAGTACACCTGGATCTCAGTGTATTTGGCTTCAACTTCTACAGTGTTTCTTAAAATTTGCTTAGAAGGGTCTTCTAGCACTCCACCAAGGCAGCAGTCCAAGGTGATGAGCAGGTTTTCATGTTTTTTTGCTGGTGGGATGAAAAATAACAAACCCATGTTGGTTTCCCAATGAAGTGGAAGCAGATATGTGCTGGCTTCTCAGGCACTGACGTTTGGGGGTCTGGTGTGGTTATTTCAACATGCCGTTGGTTTTAGACTGTCTTGGCAGGAACCTGGTATGCTGCACGTTCCTCTGGCAGAACCAGTCACAGCGTTTGTGAAGACGCAAAAGATTCTGAATTGTGGTGCATGGATGTTCATAGAATTTTTGTTAAAATGAACAGAAAATTTAAGGCCACAACAGAGGTACTGAAATGACTACACTTCACCTTACTGATTCAAGTGCTCAGGTCTTGCTTTCAGCAGCTGTTACTTCAAGGACACAGCAAGAGAGTGATTAGGCTCAAAAAAATGTGCCAGCAGAGCAGGGCAAGGAAAAATTAAAACCAAAATCTCATTAAAAATATCCTAAGGCAACACGTATCATGAATTGTTTGTACAATTTAGTTGCTGTGATGGAGTCAGCTTTTCTGGAGTTTGAAGCTTTGCTTTTGTTTGCTCCCAAAAGTTTTCAGTCCTTTATCTCTCCTGTTCTGATCTGATACAGCACTGAAATGAATTTTAGAAAGGAACTTTGGCTTTTCTTCTTCCCAGCTGGTTATTAATTCTGAAGTCCAAGGTTAATTTAAGAGATTAAGAACTTCATTTCTGAAACTCACCTGGGTAGTCACACACATACTATGCAGTAGCATGCTTCATAATATGAGAAACTTGGCATAAAATTTAACAAGTGGCGGATAAAATCACAATTCTTCTCACTCCCCCAGAGTTCTGCTTAATGTTGTTGCTTCACAGAGCTAAATTATAGCTTGGTAATGGCTGTTTTCCTTTTTATATGAATTCTTGGCAAAGGTCTTTGGCACATTTGAGGTCAAGTGTTTGCCTGATCTATTGACCCATGTCAACAGTGAAAAGTTGATGTTCCTGTAGCGGTTTTGGGTTTTGTTTCTACTCCTGGCAGAAGGCATTAATGTTGTAACATATTTTAATACTACTTTGGACAAGATATAGGTGGTGTGAAAGGCTAAGTTCCAGGATTTGAACTTTAATGATTAAAATAATCTTGCCGCCTGATGCATTAGAACAGTGGGCAATGTTTGCTTTTGCATTGTACCAAAACATGAAAAGTTTTCAAATTAATTCTTCAAGATTAAAAAAAATCTAAGCTTAATAATTTAGGAATAGCCTGGCTTTGATGTGTGATGAGTTTGAGCAAGTGAATTCTTGACTATTTAGGGGCAACTGATGATATAGATAGTTCTCTAGAAGTGTCATGGTATTTTTATGTATTCCAGTTTTTCTAGCTGTGGAGATGTCTGGGAGGGTAGGATACAGAGCTGGGGATGAGGAGCTGACACTGAGGACTGAAGTGATCTGGGAGGTGGTGTGAAAAGGCATACAGAGTACAGACCTTGTTAGAATAAACTGGAATTTGAGCCTCAGCTCCACAGGAGGGATGTACCTTCACTCAGGGTGCTTAAATGCTGCTACAGTGTCCAAAGCACCAAACTAAAATCACATCTTTGTGTCGTGTCCAGAAGTACATGGCTGTTCCCAGCACTGTCATAAAACAGATCAAACAGGAGTCTGATCAACAGTTTAATTTGGTCCTTTATTTTTCCCTGTTGCCCTTGACATCTAAACCAGGAGGATTATCTCCCTTTGGACACTTCTGTCAGCGTGGATTCGTGGAGCCCTTCCAGAGGTGTCCAGATGCACAGCAGATGGTTTGTGTGAGGTCACGCTCCAGAGCCTCCCAGCCAGGAGGAGCAGCTTGACAGCCAGGTTGGAAATGCTGCCCAGCTCCATGGATTGATCCATCTCAGGGCCAGGGAATTGTGAGTGGCTGTTAGCTGGAAGATTCCATATCTCAAAGGCAAAACACTTTTTTTAGGAGAATAAATACAGCCAAGAAGCTGTAAAAGACCATGTGCTTCCAAGCCCATGGGTTTCAGAAATGCCAGTATTATTTTTTCCCTGGGTCAGATATCATCCATCCAGCAGCCTTCCAGACATTCCATGATCACAGCATTAGGTGTTGTTACTTGCTTTTCAAGGGAGGATTTTTTTTTTTATGTTGAAGAGAAGTGCTGTTAAGTGTATGGGAAAATGGGAGTTTGGGACTAGTTATCAGGAAAATGAAAACCTCTGCTGTGGTGTGATTGAGAGGGACAGTCATGCTGGGAAAAGGTCTTTGGTGTTACCAACTGCCAGGGCTGTTAAACTGCACTGGTGCCTTGGGTTTCTCTGCATTCCTCAGTTTTATTGGCTGCTTTGGGAGATTTTTGGGTCTGTGGTCCTGAATTAATGATACATCTTTTTGTCTTGGCTGGGAGTGCTCTAGGGCAGCACTGAGGTTCTGTCTCTTTTCTAACTGCTCTTTATAGAGTGACAAACTTTGGACTTTTCAGTATTTTAAATGTAGAATTTAGCACAGTCTTGAGTGTGGGAAACATCTGTCACTCATGTATTTACAGATAGTTTTATTGCATTAGTAACTTCTCCATTGTGCCAGTCACCCAGTATCTGACATCCACTGAGAGCTTACCTATCCAAATGTAGAATTTGTGTCTTAATATTAATTTTCTGGTCTTGCTATAGTTAAATTGTTTTCTTGGCTGTATTGGGGTCATATTGATATAATCGATCAAAACATTTGAATGTCAATCTCTTCATTTCCTTCTGTAAATAAAATAAGAAAGTAGGATGGCAGGGAGCCAGGTGCAAGCACTGTTAAATTGGGATTGTCAGGGTGGATCTCACGTGTTTAATTTTCAGTGAGCATCACTTCAGTTGTAACTGGAGCTGGAATGACACGAAGTCTTTGCTGGCAGTCAGGGTTGATGCAGGTGCTTTTAAACACTGCTTACCAAAGCCAGCTCAGGCATCCCTGACATGATCCTGCCCTGACACGAATCTGATCCCTGTCTTACTTCTCAGCCCTGCTGTTGTCCAGGAGTGGCTGGTGGGATGGTCTTTCTCTCATGGAGCATGATCAGCAAAATACTGATCCATGGTCCATAAGAGGCAAGGGCCACGTGGTTTTAAAGCTGGCAGAGTAGGTTTGGATGGGCTGTTGGGAAGGAATTGTTCCCTGTGAGCGGGGGGAGGCCCTGGCACAGGGTGCCCAGAGTAGCTGTGGCTGCCCCTGGATGCCTGGAAGTGTCCAAGGCCAGGTTGGGTGGGGCTTGGAGGAACCTGGGACAGTGGAAGGTGTCCCTGACCATGGCAGGGGGTGGGACTGGATGAGCTTTAAGTTTCTTTCCAACCCAAACCATTCCATGATCCTATGATGATATGATTCTATGTCTCTTTTCCCTCATTTTTTATCTAATTCAGAGTTTCTGTCCCACACACAGTCTGAGGGTGTGTTTGCTTGTAAGCTGTAGGGGTAGAAAGCACAGTGTAAATACTTGTTAATTGTTACCAGATTTGGTTTCTGAAGCGTGTAATTGGTATGTGAAGTTTCAGCTTCATATTTTGTGTTAATTTGCCATCTTTAGCAGTCTTCTAATTGGTGTTGATTGTGCTTTGCACATGATAGACTTCTTGTTAACGTGTACCAAATATTTGCAATGCTGGCTCTGTGGAAGCGCTGCTGACTACTCAGTTTTAACCACAGCAGGCATTTACAAAGGAGCTCACATTCCCATCAGTATTAACTGGTGAAGTGTTTGGTAATCATTTTGAAATTAGCTCACCAATGTGCTTTCACGTGTTCCGTGGATAGCTGGAACTGTTCACTTGATAACACTCATGTTTAATCTCTATCTCATCCTCATGAATTTGCAGCTTGACAGCTAATCTGCACCCTTTACAGCTCTAAGTGCTCTTTTTCTTAAAGATGTGGCTATATCATGAGTCTGTGGAGGAAACTCCCATTTTTAAGCATACTTGCTGGATATTTTTTATAACACACTGGGTGTCAGAGGGCCCAGTTCCCTCATGGCTGTTTCTGCACAGTTCAAACAAATGAATTCTGCTTTGTATAGATCTGGTGGTCACTGTTGTCCCCAAAAAGCCTTCTGATGTTTCTTTTGTGGGTAAGGAGGATGCTCATAGGATGATATTTGGCCACCTGGATTGTAAAGGTGTGTGGACAGGAGAAGGTCATGTTCACCTTTCTTCACCTCTTTGTTGTGGCAGTGGTTTATTGGCTGGTCAGTGTCACTTGCTGTTGGCTTCTCTTGTCTGTCACAGCAAAACTAAGGATAAAGATTTCTGATAGTGAGATAACTCCATGGGACAACTCCATAGGATAATTTGTGTTGGAAGATACTTCCAGCAACCATCCATTACAAGCCCCTGGCAAAAGCAGGGCCAGTTGGTCACATTGGTGACCACCACCTCCAGTCCAGTGTCCCAGAGTGGGCATCCCACAGCCCCTCTCAAGTGATCTGTTATGGGTGATCCTTTGGCTGTAGTTTTCTGCTTTCAGGCAGGATCAGTTTCCCCTGTGGATTCTACTACTCAGCACTTCTTAGCATTTTATTCTGTCTGTCCGTACATCTTTTGTTGTGGGAAATACTTTCTCGTTTTGGATTTATTACATTAAGTAATTGTTGCTTTGTATCTGTTGCTTTGTATCCTGTGGTGGCAGCGCTGTGGGCTCCCGGATTTTGAACGGGGTTTTGGTGCCTGTAACAGTCAATCTGATGGATACCAGGACATACCTTATCTCTTGGATGTCTGCAAGGCTGACAACTTGAACCTTACATGTGGAGCTGCCCTGCAGAGCCACTGTGCTTTGATTGCAACTCTGAACATCAGTCCCTGAGGTTGGATTTGTTGTGTGCCTAGATCAGGTGTGATTGTGTCAAGAGAAGATGACTCTGCACATGCCTCATAGAATATTGAATTCAATTTGCAGATAGAAGTGAAAATCTCCTGGTAAGGGATATTGTGGTGTTGAATTTGATTGGAAGCCAAGGCCTGATGGCGGAATGAACTAAACCCAGTTCAGTTGGACCTTCCTCTCTTGAGTTTAGCCCCTTCAGAGACCAGGGTATAACCAGAGTAAGTGCAATATAAACTCAGCAAGAGACAGTTTGAGGAGTGGTGAGAGTAACAAGGGATGGGAGGCACAGCCAGGTGCGGTGACATCCTTGTTCAGGATCACTGAGGAGGGATTTCCAGAGCAGGGAACAAAAGGAGCTCCAGGCCAGAACCTGATGTGGCTGTTTCCTGGGTGATTTTTGATCCTGAGAGAAACATAACTTCAGAGTGAATACTAAACATACTCGATTATAATCTAGTTCCAGTTGTCCTAGATACAACTGGATGTGAAGCTATCTGAACTGCCAGGGAACTGCAGGGAAATTCCTTCAAATAGTGTCTCCTAGATTGTGTGGATTGTTTTTTCAAATCAAGCTCTAAGCCAATAAGTAGAACCAGAAAAAACTTAAATTTCAGAATGCTTTAATTGAATAATTTGAAATGAATGATTGAATTGAGTACGCTATGAAAACATGCAATCTGTTCCCAATACTGGTCATAGTGTGAGAGAGAATAAAACTTAAAGCTCTAAACCTGTTAAATTTCCAAGTAACTGCACTATGAATACCTGTTTTTAAAGGAATTAATCCTTAGGAAGAAAATCCCAAAATGGTTGAATGTGCTGTTGAATTTGGCACACCGAATAGAGGTCTAACTCTCTTACTGTTTTAAGTCTAAATATTTACCTTTTACAGCTTGGAACAGAAATCAATTATTTCTAAGATTTTAATACTCTCTAAAAACATGTGTAATATTTTTTTAAAGAGTCTGATGCAATTTTTTTCCTCATAAATGTTTTGTTTTTTCATGAAAGTATCACAGAAAGTTGAATGGAGGTGGTGTGGTTATAGTCACACCTTAGCTGGGTTTGTGGGTTCTCTCTCCAGCTGCCTGGTACCATTCCAGCCTTTCTCTGGTCTCGAGGTGTGCTGACACAACCATGCTGCAGATGCTCTTTAGCCTTTGCCTGGGCTAAAACAGGCCTTGCAAAGCATTTTGGAGGATAATCCAGGTTGTGAGGGATCCCTGATGGCATCCCGTGCTCCCTGTTTAAAGGGGCTAGGGTATCAAGGTTAGTGCTGGGCTAGAGCTCAGGAAATGTTACGTGTTCAGAACAGACATATTTTCAGCAATAGTACTAAGGAGCTGCTACTCACTGGTGGGTCTGAGGGTGGAAACCTGTGGAAGGTAAGCTGGGCAGGGCAGGAGCAGAGAAATGGTGGTGCTGAGCTCCTCGTTGGCTGCCCACAGATCTGACTGGGCTCCTCTGAGTGCTGCCAGCTGGATTTTTACTGGACTGTTTCAGGAGTGAGATATCCAAATATCCACCCTACTTCAGTCATGACTACGTTGGAGTAAATAATTAAGTATATTTCAGTGTATGAGGTTGTAAAGTGGATGCGGTGTGTTCTTGGATTTGGTTTTTTGGAATTTTTTAATTAGGGGTTTGTTTTTTTTTTTTACAAAGTTTTGTACTAGGGTTTAAAAGATGAACGGAACTTGTAGCTTTAATTTTTAAAGATGTTTATTCAATTTCTTATCTCAAGGTTTGCGTGCTGCCTAACACCAAGCTCAACATGCTGGAAAACACCGCTGCCTGACCCACCGGGCTTAGTGCTCAAGGCCTTTTAAAAGTTTTTAATTTAATTCATTTTTAAAACGTGTTACGTTTACAGTTTTGTGCTAATAATTAATATTGATTTTAGACACGCAATTTTTATATCAAATACTTCTTACTAATGTTTTTGTGCCACTGTTACAGCAGAAGATGGAGTCAAAGGAGAAGAAGAACTTAAGGCACTGCCCAAAATTTTGTGTTTTGCTTTTATTTACTTCTCTTCTAAAAACTCAAAACTATGAATTTTTACCTTGTGACAAACTAAACTACTATTTATTTTAAATCTTGGTAGTTTTTAATTTATTTCTAAGTGTTGGGAGTTTTTTATGGACTAAGGTCAATGGCAATGCTTTCCTGGGGTCCCGGCTAGGGTCTCGGACCCCCCAGGACAATTCGAGGGGTTTTCCTCGTGCTCTGGACTCCAACAGTGTGTGACAAGTCTGGATATTAGTCAGTGGGAGTTTTTTATCCAAGCATATTTGGAAGAAGGACATCCCAGCGTAAATTCCCCAGTCAGTGAGCAGGCAGGAGATCCAAGGGCCTTTCAGACAGGCTGTTCCTTACTGTTATTTTTTCCTGTAACTGCCTGTTTTCCAGTGCTTCAGGAACAAGACTTACTTTCTTAATTTTTTAAATCCCAACTGGTTTTCCTCAAACTTGTTGAAGGTGTAATATGTTGGTTTATCAATCAGCACTGGCTTTGATAGTGACAGATGTGTGTACCCTGTAATTATGAAGTCTCTAAAACTTGGGGATTTTGCTGTGCCTGGTGACTGAGTCAATCTGAAGGGTTGCAGGGGCCCATACAATATTGATTAAGGTGGCCCCTGGATCCCTGGAAGTGTCCAAGGCCAAATTGGACAGGGCTTGGAGCAACCTGGGCTAGTGGAAGGTGTCCCTGCCCATGGCAGGGGGTTGAAACTGGATGATCATTAAGATCCCTTCCAATCCAAATTGTTTTGTGATTCTATAAATGTGGTTTCTCCCCAGTTAGCCTATTGTTGTGTGACTGGTTGCTTTCCTCTTATATCCAGAGGGAATAGACAAGTCATAAAGGTAAAAAGATGATGAAAAGTCCAAGGTTGTGGTGTGTTAGAAGTTTTGTCAAGAAAGGCTCACAGGGGTGTCTGACTTCACATTGTTCCTGGTGCTCGCATGTGTGACCTGTGAAGAAGAAATCCCACTTCATTATAAAGTGGAAAAGATGTGAAATGTTGAATGGGTCAAAAGTGGGTAGTGTTGAGGTGAAATCTGTCTCATACTGTGAGCTGGGAAAATGTGTGTGAGAAACCTGTCATGTAAGGCTTTTTTGAGAAACAATGCCAGAAGGGATGCAGAGGAAGAGTGAATTATGCCAGTGATTTTAGGAATGTGAGATTTCACTGGAATAAACTTCCAGACTGAAGAACAAAATGAGGTTCAGCATTTTTTCTCTATCTTCAGTCCCTTTGCCAGTAGTAGTTAATAAAAAGTCTGTTGTACCTTCAGTCTAGAAACTTTACACTTCACATTTTTCCTTCTGAACACAGTGTCAAGAGCAGGGAGATAATCTTCCTTCAGCTCATGGAAAACTTGCTACTTCTGTAGCTCCAGAAAGAATCAGCCATTGTGACCTGAGCCATGCATGATTTCCTGCTTTGAATCTAGTAGCAGTGGACTGTCCTAAAAGGAAACTGAAGAGTCAGCTAAATGTAGAGGTGTTTCCCACCTCCCTGCCCCAAACAAATGGAGAAGGTCATTCATTGATCATCTGAAGAGGAGGGCCGTTCACCGGTCATGGTTTTGGGACTGCTGGTTGGCACTTGGTGGCTGTTACATGGTCAGTGCAATTTTGTGTCAAAATGCATCTCCCGGCTGTGGAGATGGTTGTTTGATCCTGCTGCCAGCTGTGGGTGTTGCTGGGTTAGATTTCAGCACTGTGAGGAAACACAATCCTGTCAGAGCCACCACTGCCAGAGGGAAGAGAAGTCAGGCCTCGTTCACATGCGTTTTCCAGGAATGATACAGATACAGAAATTGTAGGGGATCAGGGCAAAAGCTAAACAGACTTACTGATCATCAAGAAGAGTAGAAACTCCATGGAGCATAATTTGATTGTTTTTGTTGTCGGTCCAGCATGCCTTAATTGACCACATTTGCACTGCTCCTCAAATTTCCCGTGCCAGAGGCAGAGGAGGTGTTTGGTACTGACAGAATGGGCTGTGTGGATCTCTGCAGCTTTCACCTGGCTTTAAGGCCACTGTTTTTCCTCTTAAAACTTGAAAGTACTATCACTGCAGCCCTTAGGGTGAGAGTGAAGCACTTGGTGTCTCAGATGAGAAGGATTTTGGGTAAAGCTGGTTAGTTACTTATCGCAGCTACACAATGTCCTGTGCAGTGTAGCCTCAGGCTTGTAGGTGTGGCTGCAGGATAAATTCCAGACTCACTGAGGCTGGAAAAGACCTCTAAGATCATCAAGTCCAAGCTGTGCCTGATCCTCACCATGTCACCACCACCAGAGCACTGAGTGCCACGTCAGGGCCTTCCCTGGACACCTCCAGGGATGGGGACTCCAAACCTTCCTGGGCAGCCCCTTGCAATGGCTGACCACCCTTTCCAGGAAGAAATGTTGGTGTTAACGTGGTGGTTGTGCAGGTGGATGGGTTCAGTGATACCCTGGCCCCTACAGCAGCTGTTCTGTGTTAGCAGGTGCCAGCACATGAGTTCAGGTGAGGAATTACCTGGGATGAGCTCTTCACTCAGGTGTGGAGAGCAGGCTCTTACCAAGAACAGGCTGGATCCTCTGGGGCTGTGCTCTCTTGGTCCCTGTGCTCCAGCAGGTTTTGGCAAGGGTTGTGATTAGCAGCCTCATGGATTTCTTTCAGCAGCTGAAATGATGGTTAATTGAATGTGTCAGCTTTAAAAGCACACAAGAGTGATATCCAGTGCAGACACAGAATGATGTTTGGCCTCTGTTAGAACAAAACATAGAAGACCCCTGTGGTTTTAGGGCATGATATTTACACAGTTAAACTGAAGTTGGAGATGGACTCTGAGAAGAATTGGAGTGACAGAAAAAGGGGGAAGGGCTTCAGACTGACAGAGGGTATGTTTGCATTGGATATTGGAAGGAATTGTTCCCTGTGAGAGTGGGGAGGCCCTGGCACAGGGTGCCCAGAGAAGCTGTGGCTGCCCCCAGATCCCTGGAAGTGTCCAAGGCCAGGCTGGACAGGGCTTGGAGCATGGTGGGTTGTTCCCTGCCCATGGCAGGGGGTTGCAACTGGATAATCTTAAAGCTCCCTTCAAACCCAAACTATTCCAGGATTCTGTTATTCTTCTTAAAAGACATAATAGTGGATGTGGCCATTTTATGTCAGGCTTTTCTTCCCTCTTTCCTCAAAAAGAAGAATACCAAGTGAGAAAACTCTGATTTCTGTGCCTGGATGAATGTAGATCTAATGCTTTGCACAGCTTATCTTGCTTTTCCCTTCACAATTAATTAAAGCCTATATAGTAACCTTGTTCTCCAGAGAGTTTGGGCCTTTTCATAAAGAACTTAATGAGTTGGAAAATGGATTATAATGTATGTGGTAGATGTCAATAGAAAATGCATTTGGCTGCTGAATTGAAGGGTCTGGAAACCCAGATTTAAGAAAGGAATAAAAGCACTTCTGCTTCTTCCACCAAGAAAAAAGGCCTGCAAATGCAATCTTGCCACTTACATAGTTACAATTTTTTTTCAAACATACCACTGTCTTATCTATCTATCCCACACAGGGATAAATTTTTCTGCTCAACACAGGCATTTTTGGAGTCATGGGAAGCAATGCCTCCTCTCCCCCAGCATAAAAGTATTTTCTGTTCAGAAACATCATTTTCTTCTGCCACTTTGACCAGACTTTTTCACGTGCAGTGACTCTGTGTGGTAATTTTGCCTCATCTCATACAATAATACTAAAATTTTGATGGCACAGCAATGCAGTTTCTCTGGGCTTTTAAATTATTATTATTATTTAAATTATGCAGTGACTGGGTTTCTCATGATCTTTCAGTATCTTTCAGACTTCTGATGGGAAGGCCGCTGGGATGTGTTTTGAGGAAGGAGGAAAAGCCCTCGTGGTGTGCTCCAGTGAGCACGTTTGACTGGTGTGCTGTGTCCTGTCTCCTTTTGCCCTTCCCCTTGGTTTAGGAAGCAGACCCTGCTTGGCTCATGTGCATGTTTGGCAGTGGATGTTTTAGGGATATTTTCCACATCAGGTGGTATTTGTGGCCCACGTTCTCTGGCCTTCAGTTCTGTGTCACTTTTGTTTAACAACTGAATTGATTTTTGCCAAGTGTTCACAGCTGAGCAGCTCCCCCAGTTCCCCTGGAGCGGTACAAGCAGGGGATTATCCGAGCAGAGCCTGGTACGTGGGGGGACGGTGTTCCCTGGAGCCTCTGCTTGGCTGGACACACACTGCTGCAGCTGGGAGGGGAGAGGATCCTGGGGCAGACACACCTGAGTGCTCAGCCCGTGTCCCTTCTTTCCCCAGCCATGTCTCAGGCCGTGCAGACCAACGGGACGCAGCCTCTGAGCAAGACCTGGGAGCTCAGCCTGTACGAGCTGCAGAGAACACCCCAGGTAATCACAGGACCGTGCTGGGCTTGGGAGGGACCTCTGGAGATGACCCAGTGCAGCCCCTGCCCAGGCAGGGTCACCCAGAGCAGGTGGCACAGGAGCGCGTCCAGGGGGGTTTGGGATGTCTCCAGAGAAGGAGACTCCACACCCTCCCTGGGCTGCTGTTCCAGGGCTCTGCACCCTCCAAGGAAAGAAGTTCTTCCTCATGGTGAGGTGGAACTTGTTGTGTTTTAGTTCATGGCCATTGCTCCTCATCCTGTCACTGGCACCACTGAACAGCGTCTGGCATTGTTCTCTAACACCCCTTGGAGATACTTACATATATATTAGTGAGATTCCCTTCTCAGTCCTCTCTTGTCCAGACTGACCAGGCCCAACTCCTGCAGAGAGATGCTCCAGAGCCCTCATCAGCTTCATGGCCTCCACTGGACCCTCTCCAGCAGCTCCTTGTTTTCACTGTGTGCTGCAGGGCTGGCAGCACTGGGGTTTTATGTGCTTGATGTGTTTGCATGTCTCTTTCCTGTGTTTCCTTGGGTAAAACATGCTGTCTCCATGAGGAAGGGACTCAGTCCCAGGAAAGAACCTTTCCCTTCTTTCCTGCCAGGAAGCCATCACAGATGGCCTGGAGATCGTGGTGTCCCCCCGGAGCCTGCACAGCGAGCTCATGTGTCCCATCTGCCTGGACATGCTCAAGAACACCATGACCACCAAGGAGTGTCTGCATCGCTTCTGCGCCGACTGCATCATCACCGCCCTCAGGAGCGGGTACGGGACACTGCCGGGACACTGCCATGGCATGGGGGGACACTGCCAGGGACACTGCCACGGCACAGGGGGACACTGCCATGGCATGGGGGGACACTGCCAGGGACACTGCCAGGGCATNAGACACTGCCAGGGCACGGGGGGACACTGCCAGGGACACTGCACGGCACGGGGGGGACATGGCCACGGCATGGGGGGACACTGCCAAGGACGAGACACTGCCAGGGAAGAGGGATGTCACACTGCCAGAGGACAAGAGGGGGATGCTGCCAGGGGCAGGGATGAACACTGGAGGAAAGAGGGCTTGGACAGTGCATTGCACTTGAGGTGGAAGTGTCCTTGGCCGGGGGTTGATGTGGGACAGTCACTGAGCACTGGGAGTTTCTGAATGTGCAGCACACCTTTCAAATCCTGGTTTTCCATGTTCAGCCATCTTTGGAAGACAGATCAAATTGCTTCATAATTCTGTTTCTTGCAAGGAGTTGAAGTGCTCTTTTGTATTCTTCTCTTATATCCAGTAACAGTAAAACAAAAATTCACATTACTGACAAAAATGGGTTTCATTTCCCTTATTCTTCTTTTCCTCATAATACATTTCAAATTATGTAGCCTTCAGCCATTTCAAATTATGTGTCCTGTGAGTGTTAGAAACCATGAAATCACAGAATCCCAGAATGGTTTCTCATGTAAGGAACCTTAAAGCCCATCCCACCCCCTGCCATGGGCAAGGACACTTTCCACTAGCCCAGGGTGCTCCAGGCCCTGTCCAGCCTGGCCTTGGACACTTCCAGGGATCCTGGGGCAGCCACAGCTTTTCTGGGTGCCCTGTGCCAGGGCCTCCCCACCCTCACAGTGAAGAATTTCCTCCTAAGATTATGTTTCATTATAATTTCCACTAGACATCCATTTTCTTTTAGGTAAAAATACAGCCAGAAAATGAAGAGAAGGAGGAAATGTGGGACTTCTGATCTCTTCAGTCTAAATAGTTTGCTTAAACATCCTTTAAAATAAAAGAGCAGCAGGGAGAGATATGTTTGGGATCTTTGTTTAAATATCTCCAACTGCCCGATCTGTCAAGAGACAGAAGCCCCTTTCCAGATCTACTATAAATACTGATTCTTAGCGAGCCCTTGGACCAAGAATGGAAGCAACAGGGCAGAGTTTTGTTACTGCTGGAGAGTTAAGTGTTGTTTGCTTCCTTCTTGTCCGTGTCCAGCAACAAAGAATGTCCCACGTGTCGCAAAAAGCTCGTTTCAAAAAGATCCCTGCGGCCAGACCCCAATTTCGACGCTCTCATCAGTAAGATTTACCCGAGCCGGGATGAGTACGAAGCTCATCAGGAGAGGGTGCTGGCCAGGATCAGCAAGCACAACAACCAGCAAGCCCTGAGCCACAGCATCGAGGAGGGATTAAAGATTCAGGCTATGAACAGGTACGTAATCACATTGTTTGCCTTTAGGCTAAAAATACAGTGCCTGTCCTCGTGCCCTGTGGAGCTTGAGAATCTTCTCCTCTCTTCTGATACCTGGCAAAACAATTTTCAACCTTTGGCAAAAGAATTTTTAACCTTTTTGTCTACTGTTAGAAATCTCTGTATCGCTCCCTGCGACTTCTGTGGCAGCCTGATGGAAACTTCAGCTTAGCTTTACCAAATTATGGCTGTCATGTCTTAGATTAGAGACCATAACACCATGAATCCTGTACCAAATAAATGCACAGAATACCAGGACTTGGGGCTTAGTTGTGACTTAATTCACAGGCTAGATGGAATATGTGGTGTTTACACCGTGGTGAAATTCCAGATGTGCATTTAAACCCAAGAGAGCCAGCTGGGAGAGAGGCCCCAAACTTTGCATGATAAAGCATGGTGTGATTTAATAATTCTAATCACATGTGGATCCATATTTGGATGAAAATAAGAGTCTGTAACTGCCTGAAAAACATCTGTGTGAAGTTAAAATGATCTTAAAACACAGCTAAAAGGTGTGTGAGGGACATGAAAAAATGAGTAGTTCTGTCTACGAGTATCTTTTTCTACAAAAGAATTAATATTACTGATTTTTTTTAACTTCAAATCCCTCTGCAATGTTCAGTGCTTGCACGTGCCTCACTTGGGGAGGAGGTGTTGATGATTCTGGATGGGCCAGGGTGTATCTCTGCCTGTTTGTGGTCAGGTTGCAGCGGGGCAAGAAGCAGCAGATTGAGAATGGCAGCGGGGCCGAGGACAACGGGGACAGCTCCCACTGCAGCAACGCCTCCACACACAGCAACCAGGAAGCAGGGCCCAGCAACAAGAGGACCAAAACCTCAGATGACTCTGGGCTGGAGCTGGACAACAACAACACCACTGTGGCCATAGACCCCGTGATGGACGGGGCCAGTGAGATCGAGCTGGTGTTCAGGCCTCACCCCACTCTCATGGAGAACGATGACAGCGCGCAGACGAGGTCAGTGGGCCCTGGCCATCTCCAGGTATTCTGCCGCTATTTCCTGGTGCTTTGGTTTTCCATCACTTCGTGGGGCTTCCAAACATCAACTTACATCAGTCATACCACATCCTGCTTAACTGTATCACAGGATGGTTTGAGGTGGGAGGGACCTTAAAGCCCATCCAGTGCCACCCCCTGCCATGGGCAGGGACACCTTCCACTGTCCCAGGTTGCTCCAAGTCCCATCCAGCCTGGCCTTGGACACTTCCAGGTGTTCAGGAACAGCTACAGCTTCCCTGGGCAACATGTGCCATGGCCAGATGCAAATAAGCACTCTTTCTTTCTGTTCCAAGTCAGGTAGATGGTACTGCTCAACTATTAGGAAAAAATGCAGTCAATAAGCTGTTTTAAGCCTTTGATCACAAATAAAGATGTCTTTAAGGTTTTCTAGCATTGTAGTTCAGTAGTGGGATGATGGTGTTACATCAGCCCCTTTCTACTTACTCTAAGATCCTTTGGGAATAAACAAACCTTGTGTAAGTGTTGGCAGTTTTCAGAGCAGCTTTGTGTCAGCAGGACTTGCAGGCTGGCAGCTTTTGCTGACATATTTTGGTTCATAATCCAGTCCAAGCACAGTTTGCAAATTTTGGCTCTCAGCAGAGAATAGTTCTGTGGTGTTTCCTCAGGTTTTTTCTTGGCTTTCTCTGCTGATGAGACATCTCTCTGTGATGTGTGTAAATCCATGCAAAGCTTCAGCTGGGAACTGTCTCCAAGGGCCTTTTCACAGCTGACGTTTAATATTTGGGGCGTCGCAGATGGCTTTTCCCACAGCTGCTGCTCAGTCATCACTGATGATCTGTGTGGCCGCTGTCACAGGTACATCAAGACCTCAGGCAACGCCACGGTTGATCACCTGTCCAAGTACCTGGCGGTGAGGCTGGCGCTGGAGGAGCTGCGGAGCAAAGGCGAGTCCAACCAGATGAACCTGGACACGGCCAGCGAGAAGCAGTACACCATCTACATCGCCACCGCCGCCGGACAGTTCACCGTAAGCACCGCCTGCCCCAGCCGGGCACAGCCCTGCACGCGCTCTGCTCACAGTCCGCTCAGCTGGGCTCTGCCCCGGCTGCCTCAGGGTAAAATTCACGGCACCAGCTTATCTAGCAGCAGACCAGTTGCTTTTTGGCAAAAGCTTGGTTGGTAGAAAAGGAGGCGTAGGAGTTACTTGGGGAAAACGCAGCGATGGCATTGACCGTGACCTGGCTTACGCCGTTCTTTTCCAATTAAAATTGAAGAGGGAAGAACATGACTTCACTTGAGAATTTTGGTGTTTTTTAGCTTGTAACCTGTGCCGCATTAATGGTGACTCCTTCAAGTCAGCACATTTAAGTATTGATTTGAGTAGCCTGTTTTACAGCATGACATCAGATTACCTCATTCATTCCCATTTTGCTGTTCTCTTCTAGGTGCTAAATGGGTCCTTTTCCCTGGAACTGGTCAGTGAGAAGTACTGGAAAGTGAACAAACCCATGGAACTGTACTATGCCCCCACCAAGGAGCACAAATAAGTGCTGGAGACTGGGATGGAACTAACTCTTTTTATAGCTACGTCTTCTTTAATATTAAAATAAGGCACCACCAGTATCTTCATGGACAACACACGTGGTGCCTTCAGGCACTCTCAGTATACTCAGTAATATGACTAGACAGTATTCTGGGCTGTATTTAATTTAGTCTTTGGGTTGGGTTTTTTGGTTTTTCCCTAGGAGACTAAATGACCTTCTCCAGTGCATTCCAGTGTTTGAGATGCTTTTTTTGTTCCTAATGCATGATAGCTGATCCAGTGTTCTGGTTTGGAATGGCTTCGTTTTGTCCAGGTAAATCTGGATTTCTGCTCCATCGGACACAGTTACAGTAGCCTCTGTGAAGTGTGGAGTGTTGGGTGGCCAAGGAAGTGTGTTCAATAGTAGCATATGCCAAGGAATGTGTTAAATGTTGGAATTTGGTGACTGTTACCCATCTGAAGAATTGACTGGTAGAGAATGGATTTGGGATAGTCTTGCAGCTAGAGGTAATCTGATTCCCTAGGAAAGGTTCATTAAGACATTTTCTTGTGAACAATGGTGAATTTTACATCTTGTGAGAGGTATTGCTGCCCATGGCAGGGGCTTGGACCAAGATGGTGTTTAAGGGTCCTTCCAAGTCCAGCTATCCTGGGATTCTGGGATTCCAAAGAGCTGCGGTGAGAAAACTGACACTTCAAAACCTTACTGTTTACTGAGCTTCATTTAATACTTCAGTGGAAGGTGGTTCATCAGATTGGTTTGGTTTTGTTTTTAATGGCTATTTCAGTCAAAAAACACCCAAACACCCCAAACCTGTAACTCTTCCCCATGCAGGACATGCCAGTCTTGATTCCTGCCTGGCCCCTCCTGCAATGTTGCCCCGTCCTCACAGCTGAACTGAATGAAATCTGGATATTTCATAGCCCTGCTCCGTTCCCTGGAGTAGGATCTCTGTTGTGAATGTGCTGTGAAGAAGTGTCCAGAAAACTTTTTTGTTAAAGCAAATCCCCCAAATTCCAGCACAGAGCCATCAAAATGCTTTGCTTTGGGGAACTGTGCCACCCCAGCAGGGACCTTTTCATGGTGTCAGTGTGAGTAGGGAAGACTTCGACTGTAAGCTGCTCCAAGATTCTACTTTTGTTACTTTGCCATAGCTTTAACAAACATGGCTTAGCACTTTGGAAGACAACTTCAGTACTTGACAAAGTTTTACCATTTAGTGTCTTATATTTAGGCTCAAGTTTCCCAACATGGCAGTGGGCCACGCTGCAAGGTCTGGTAGCTGCTGGTCACTTGCACGTGCAGCCCCTGTACCCTGGCTCTGGACCTTGCTGTGGCTCTGAGGGGGCAGCTTGACCTGTCCCATGTCCTGTCTGAAGGGAAGCTGTCACCACGAGGTTCCCTTTGCTCTAAGACTTACTGATGAACCCTCCCCTGTTTGCCCCTGAGGCTGGAAGCAGAGAGAGTTGGTGGTAGGTGGGAAGTACCAGGCTTTACTCCACATGGTGTGGGTTACACTCCTCCTGGACTCCCACTGGCTTTGGCATGTGATACAGAAGTATTCTGCTGCTTGGGGATTCTCCTGGGAAGGGTTTGCCCTTCCCTGGCTCTGGGCTTTCTTAGCACTTGTAAATAGTGTCCCTTCTGGCTGCTGTTCAGATCAGCTTTATCCCGCTGTGGAACCTGCACAGGCTTCTTTGAGTAACTTAATTATTTCCTCTGACTGGAGAGCCTTGGGCTTTTGTGACATGAAATGGAAATGTTCAGGCCCCAGAGCACAGGGGGGCAGCTATTAGGGACCTGTTTTTGCTGACTTTGTGAAACGTTGCTGTATAGACTGTAGTGCATGTCCACAGAATATTATGGGGGGTGGGGAAGTGGCTGTGCTAAATGCTTTAAAGTTACTGGGGAAACTTCTAGATTAGTGCCAGCATCCCTCCTGGGGGGAGCTGCGGGGAGGGACAGTCCCTTAAGCAAGAGAGGTGGTGTGAAGCTGAGCAGTCTGTCTAGGAGCTGTCACTTTGTCTCCAGTTCTTTTAAAAAGCGTGGGAGAATGTGAAGCTTTTATTTTCATGTTGTAGTGAATTTCCTGAGTATTTATGTTCTTTAAATATTATATATATAATGTAGTTGTTTGATTAAACCATTGATTGCACTGTGACTCTTTAGTGCTATAAACTATTTTATTTTCCAAATGCCATTACTCTTCCCCCTTTTAAAGCCATGTTCTTTTGTAAGTACATAATGTGTGTTACATACGGGTAAGCCTAATATCCAACTAAAGTATCTCCTATCCAACTAAAAGTCCCACTGAAATGCTCAAATTGACAATAAAAGCAAAAATGTTATCAACAACCTGTTGGGAATTGCAGTGCTGCTTCCTCTTGTGGTAGATAAAGGACCCCCTTTGGGCAGTGTTTGTGTTTGTGCTGCAGTGCCTGGGGCTGTGCAGGTGCAGCTCAGCTCCACCAGTGGTGGCTGTTACAGTCCCCTGAGAGCAGCTCAGCTCCTGAGCATTGAGTGAGAAGCAGGGGCTTACAGAAGGCATCAGCTCTTCCACTGACCTGTCACAGGTGCTGCTGTTCCAACCAGATCCTGCAGCCTGAGGAAGGGGATGAAGGATTTTCACAGCACTTGGGTTAAACCCAGCAACTTTGGGTGCATTCAAGTATTAGGCAGCTTCAGTCAACAGCAGCAGAGAGCAACTGTAATGAACCCCTTCAGCTGAGATGCATTATTTAGAGATCAAGTTTTGTTCCTTTCCTTGCTTTCTCTCTACCTTTACAACTTTTAACCAGACAATGCACCCTGAGTTAAGAGGCAATATTTGAGTATGGCCAGAGTAGGGTTTTTTGAGATGCACTGAACATGAGAGAGCACTCTGACTGCGGAGATCCTGCTGCTCTCTGGGCCACCACTGGTTACCCAAATTGCCTCTGAGCAGCTTAAACTCCCAGAAAGCTTCTTTTAATCACAGCTTAACAAGAAACACCCCATGAGTAGGAGGATACCTCAGGTACAGAGCAGCAGACGTGACACTGTACTGCCCATACTGATAACTGGATCATATCCTACAGCAGAATTTTCATATCTCCAGCCTCCTGTTCAGCTGATGGCCTTGCACTGATTTCCCTTAGTCTTCCAGCAGTTGATCAGTTGTGATTTTCTATTCAAGACAAGCCACTTGCAGAAACACCTTGGTCCAACAAAGATCTGCTGAAGGTCTGTCACTGGTGCCTGGCACAGCACTGGGTACTGGCTGCCCCAAGAAGTGACAGGGAATGAGCTGTGTGTGACCCTGCCACCACCTCCTGCATTATCCTCACCTACTTCCCACTCTGTCTCCCACTGTAACAGCCAACCTGGCCATGTGGATCAGCACCAGGAGGAACAAGATGTCCCAAGCTCCACACTCAAACCAACAGTAATACTCTGTCAGCCCACAATGGTAGGACTGACCCCACCTGATCAACAGCAGAGACAAGTGCTGAATAGGAAGAGAATTCCCAGAGGCTGAGTTAGTAACACCCCTTCAGCTGGTCCCTGACAACAGGCAAAACCCCACCCCACATCACAACAGCTTCTGCCTGTCTAGCAGAGGAAAAGAGCCCAGATTGTACAGACAAGTCTGAATTTCACTTTTTCTGCCCCTCCAGACACCTGGGAATAGTTGCCTTGGCTTGGAAAAGGTATTCCAGGCCTTCGGCTCCTTAAAAGGAGCTGCAAGAGTAATCAAAAGTATTTCCCACAAGGGCCTTCAGTTAAACTTTCTTTTTAACCCACTTTACTGTAATCAGAACAATCCTTTGCCCCAGGTAACTGGCTTTAGGACTGCTTTTATCCTACTAAGTGTGTTACCTGCAGGCAACATCTGCCAACACTCTATCCACTTAAAAACCCAAAAATGCCACTAGGGAACGTGAAATTCTATCCTTCCATTTAGCTTTCCAATGTGCTCCCAGGTGACTGATGTTTGGAAAAGAAGTGTAAGCACTACATTTTTCAAGGAAACTTTGTTGCTGTATCACTGATCCAAGAACCCTTCAGTGGGCTCTTCCTTTTTGAAATTAGAGTAACTCTCCACCAAAGCAATCTGGAACTGAAGAGGGTGGAAGAGGCAGCAACTTTGGGCCTGACAGGAGCACAGGATGTTTTGCATCATCAGGATTGTATTAGTCATGTTACTTCTACTGTAAAGTTTCAGAGGTGGGTAAGGATACTAACCCCTCATATTCTGCTCTTGGATAAACCCAACACTGTGGGCCAGGCTGAACACCAAACTTGCGGTAAATGGCCACCACTGTGACAGCTGTTCAAGAGGAATACACAGACGTACCAGAACTAAGTGTGGGACAAAGAAAGGACAAAGGCAAGCTCATTTGGCTGGAATGCTGCCATGTATTTAAGGAAACCAGAAATGCCAACACCTGGCAGCTTTGCTCGTTCACAGAAGAGATCTTAGCTCAGAGTTACTACTGACAACTTGCCACAAAACTTGACCTGAACGTCCACTGTGGTCCCTTGTCCCTGTACCTTTCTGCAGCACACAAGCACTGTAAGTTCTGAGCAGACAACTAGAGTGACTACACAATTCACTACGGTTTGGTTACAAACTCAAGTTCGGTAGCAGCCGTGTCACCGCTCCTTCCTGTTCTCCTGGACCAGCTCCTGCCTGGAGGCAGAACCCGGGAACCAGACCTGAATGCAGAGCTACATGTGCAACCTGGAGCTACAGCTGCACCCAAGCAGGACTGCCTGGCTGTAACTCAGAGGGCACTTTATCCTGTGCTATTTTCTTACCTTAACATGCCCTCTTTCTGGGTCATAACAGGCCAGATTTAGGAATGATGCATTTTAGGAATAGGCTGTTTCACAATAATCTCATATTCCAAAATGCTGAACGCTTTTGGCCCTGTACCCCCTCCTGGATGCTGTGCTGGCAAGTAAGGCTTGGACAGACTGGGAAGCAGCCTCCATGCCTCAGTGTGAAAAGGAGGTGAGCATAAAAGCAGGTAAATCCACAGCCTTCCCACAGTGCCGGTTTCGTGACCACAGCCATGCCGGGATCAGGGCTAAGTTCTGCTACCTAAGTCTAAACTGTTCTCCGAAGTACAACAGGCAGCTCAAAACGGTCAAACTCCAGCTTGGGAGGAAGGAGTGGCTTACTGTAACAGGGTGTGCTGGAAGTCTGTAACATCCTGATGAACAAACCCATCTGCATTAATCGGCAGCACAGTCAGTGGGGTAGGACTGTGTGAACACAGTGGTGGCGACTCCAGCTTTATCATCTTCCACTAACTCAGCCTCCTCCACCTTGATCGCTGTAGCAGCTGGAACCTCTTCTCCCACGTGGATCTCTCCAGGGAGGCGCAAAGGGCCTTCTGCCTGTGCCCCCACGTAGGTGGGAGTGCTATACTGCATGAGAACAGTCTTGAACTGTGCCAGGGGCGCGTTGGTGCGGACTCCCATGGGGTCGAAGTGGGTTCGGCTCACACGGTATCCAGCCTCTGACAGATAGGTCAGGAACTTATTTAACCTGGGAAGAAACAGCAAAACCAAACCCAGCGTTTAGAACGGACGTGGTGCTGCCAGGGCTGGCTCAGAACAAGCAGTGTGTCAGTGTCAGAGCAGGCTGGAAGGGGAGCCCACACTCACTTTGGCATGTTCATGCCCTTGATGCTGTGCCGGTGGATGTTGTAGTAGAACGGGGGGTGCTCGGCGCTGTGCTCGGGCCGCTGCCGCTTGGCCGTGCTGCGCAGAACCTCCTCGCTTTTCCTCTTCCCTGCACCTCAACAGGGCCACAGAAACCACTCAGTACACACAGGCAACCCCAAGACACCAGCAAAGCCTCACACAGTACAAACGAAAACAAAGCCACACAGCAGCTTCAGCTGTGCGCCTGCTTTTGGAAGCCGGTGTTTGCAGAGGTAAAATCTGGCCAGAATTTAATCAACAGTAGTAACAAGTAAATTAAGGTGGCCTTCATGGAGTATTTGGCATTCTGCTTTTACCATTAAGTACAATTCTGGATAAAGATAAAATAAAATCAGTACTGGGTGGGGAAAAACTCCAGAGTGCAGTACTGTTAAATATCAAAAAACCTACACCAAAATGCTCCACTTACCATGTACCAAGTAGCATTCTGCAGAAGCATTTGGTGTTCTAATATATACGCCACACTCTTCTAGGATACAATTAGAAGACAAAATTAATTCTGCTGTAAACTGGCAAAATGCTTTATTTACATGGAGGGAAATAATTCAATTATTCAATGTGTTCAACTCTGTGGACACACTGCTGTTAAGTAACTTATCACAAATCAGCATCTCAAAAAATCACCACAAAGCCAGTCCTCTCTGTGAACAAGCTGCCCCTTTTCTTACCTTGTTTGTTCTCGTCACCAGGACTGTGGGTAGAAAGATGTTTGGGAGGTGTGCACTCTGCTTCAGAAATTAATGTCTTCAGAAGTGACTGAGCTTCATCCAAGCCATACTCCATAGCCTCCAGGAGCATCCTCCTGAGGAATCCGGTGTTAAAGAGAGCTCCTGACCTACAAAATGCAAGAGAAGACAAAAGTTAAGGCTTCTTAAGGGAACCTGCTCCAAAATTCTCTTGCCCAAATTGATTAGCAATTATGTTGCACTGAATTGATTTTTTTGCAATGACAGCAACACTGTCATTTAACAATTTGTTAAAAAAAAAAAAAATCAAGATCTCAAGAACAGTAATTTTATTTCTGCCCTAAGATGTTGAGAAAGTCATCCAACCCTCCCAGGGAAGGTACTGTTGATTGCCAACCGTTTTTAATACTGATTTGAAATGGCTAGAAGACTCAAAATATTTTTTTTTGTTTCTACAAATATTAATTACCAAGCAATGTAGTATTTATTACCATCAGCACATGTATTGATTTAATTAATTTTCCACAAGTATAGAGTAACAAGAGTTACTTGATATTTGGTAAATAGAGGAACACAGAGGCAGATTCTCCTGTGCAGGACAAATTCCATAAATGCACTGCATGTGAAATTTAAAACATGTTTCTATTTATTAACTGGTTTGAAGGACAGGAAAAACTGAATACCCCCCTAAATGCAAATCCACACTTGGTTTTCTTTCCTGAGCTTCTCCTGATTGCTCTAGCTCCTTTTGTAGTGCTAAAATAAAAATTGTTATGGTATGAACAGCTGAGCTTCAGAGCTCCTGGACCCAGAGTGACTCTCCAAATGTGTCCTGTGATGTGAACTTACCAGAGAGGACCAAGAAGCACTGCTGTCTTCCCAGGCATGCTGCCGTAGCAGTCACAGGGCAGCTGCTGGTAAGGGTTTTCTGCAGCAGAAAAACAGCATTTAAGTTGTTTGGAAATACACAGCCATGCCTGTGTTACTGCAGAGACAGAGAGATGCAGTGGGAGCTCACTTCAGTGAGGGATTTGGAAGGGCAACAGCAGAAGTGTGACACTATTTTCACTTCTGCCAAGCAGCTTATGGTGAGATTTAGTGATTGATGACTTGATCTTTAATCAGTGTTAAAACACTGAAGAAAAAAAAGCAACATAACTTCCCTGTGTTTCTTTCAAGTAACAAGGAAAATATATGCCTTCCTACATAAGCAGCTGTCCAGGTTAACAGTAAGTGCCAACTAAAAAATCTGAAACATCAGCCAGTTACATCTGCAAGACACATTCCACCTACTTGTAAGCCACATAGTCTTGTAAGCCCTATGCAATTAAGGCATTATGCAAATAATTCATTTACAAATAAAGATCTCTACTGTAACACTGTACTCAGCTACTCATCCCCATCCTTAAGACTTTTTATCTGACTTTTTTAACAACTTTGTTTCGGGCTCATTGCATGCTCATGCATCTGACTCTGAGCAAGACAAAGACACCATGAATTGACAGCAAGCTACCCAAGAGTCACTACTTGGAAACAAGGTTTTAGGGTTTATAGTCATTCAACTGCTAACCTGTGTGTGGAGACAGCCCATTAACAACAGCAGGGGAAAGCCAGACTGCTCAGTCCACTGCATTTTAAGGAACTGAAATGCAGCAGAAAAGCAATCTGACACCAAAAACTATCCAGCTGCTGCTGCCTGGAAGAACCCAATTGTATCAAAGGCTACCCCACTCCTAGGGCTTTTCCTGAAGTGGCAGATCCATGGACATACCAGGCATCCTGGCAGCTCCTGCAGCTAGAGCAGGCTGGGAGGATTTCCTGTGTGAAACAAATCTCAGAATGGTTTGAGGTGGGATGGACCTTAAAGCTCACCCAGTGCCACCCCCACCGTGGGCAGGGACACCTTCCACTAGCCCAGGCTGCTCCAAGCTCTGTCCAGCCTGGGCTTGGACACCTCAAGGAATGGGGCAGGCACAAACCTGAGCAATTTGTGCCACAGATCCAGTCCATTTACAGGAAAATCCATGCAGACAACTGATCCAGTCCATGGCCATGAAGCACAGTGCCCTCTCCACCTCACACAAACCATCCATTGTAATATGCAAATGAATTGTTACTAATGGGCTCTAAATATAAACAAGGCAAAGAACAGAGAGACACAGTGCAAAAGAAAAGCCATTTACCTTCCACCATACTGCCCTCTTTCTGGAAAACCCTCTCTTCACACCACTGGCAGTGGATGAGGTACCGGACCTTCTTTGCCGAGTCATCCGCAGGGGTTGGGCCCCGTAGAACTCTGACCACCACCAGCACAAAGTGCTCCAGAGCCACTGCCAGCAGCACCTCAATGCCTTTGTTACAGCGAGCTGCAGCTCTGGGGGGACAAACACACACCAAAACCAAACTGAACTGAAGTCATGGACACCTGAACCTGCTGCACGCCTCCTGAGCTCATCCACTCCCTACACAGAGGTACTGAAGATCTGAGAGATCAGGATCTTCAGTGTTTCTGAAGTGCCTCGTTTTGTGGCCTTCCTGGCAGGCCAAGCAAATCTAATTTTATTCCTTTTTATCACAGCTAGAAATACTGGTCTGCCACCTGCATCATCACATGTGCAGGGAGAGGACCAGGGAAATCTAAACATGTTCAGGTCAGCATTTCTGCTCTGGCATTCTCAAAACTTCTGGTAATTTCATTTCCTCCTCATTTTGTCCCATCCTCTTGCCTGTACCTTTTTTCTCCAATTAGGTTTTAGGTCTTCATTTAATTAACAGACTGCATTTACTGACAGTATCTATATGCAAATAACTGGTTTCATAAGTCAGTAATCACATCCATCTTTTGAACCTCAAGTATGAGGATCTGCAGTGAACATCAGGTTCCACTGAAGCAAGTCTAACTGAAATGCTTAGCTAGAAGCCATCCAAGCAGTTTATTTTGTATTTAGGAAGTCCTGTAGAGCTCTAAAATGGCAAAATTGATAGAGAAATGGAAGAGTTTGCAAGTCTGAATATTTTTTTCCACATTACCATTCCACCCCTCTACCCTACTGATGCATCTTTCACCTTGCCCAGTCACTAATTATTTTTAATAATTACCTAATAATTTTTTTACCCTAATTGGAAATGGTTTAGCAGTACCTCGTGACAGCAGCAATTACAGTCCTGGCTGCCAGCTCCTTGTAGTACTCTGTTCTGACAATATTGCAGCCATAGTGACGAAAGGCCACGTGCTGAGCCTTGGCGTAGAGGGAGCTGATGTCTGTGGATGTCAGTGACACAATCCCAAGGTTTCTCACGTTCCTAAAGGCAGAGTCCAGGTAATTCACAGAAGATCCAAAGGGGTCCAAATGGCTGAAAAGAAAGGGATGTACCACTGAGTGTCTATAAATGCTCCAGAGTCTGGCTTTACACTGAGGAAAACAGTGTTTTATAGCCTTCACCTATGGTAACATCTTAAACAGAAAGAAGGAACAGGACTAAAACTTCCAGCACTGCTTAGATCTGGATTTAAGTCATTAACAACACAAAAAAATCCCATCACTTATTTGGGTATCAGTATAGGGTTTCAATGTATGCATCTCTACACCCAACCTGGAGAATCAGCCTGCTTAATTCAAGGTTAATATGCTGCAACATGGATGAAAACAAGAGATGCAACAAAAAGCATTTTAAACTACAAGAAGTTTAAAAAACCCCCAAAACTGATCTGGTATTTCCTTTAAGCAAACAGACAAGTTATTTAAAAGAACCCAGCCTGGGTTCAAAGTTCCACGTATATTCATAATCCATTCTGAATGTCAGAAAGACTAATATATTTCTGGCACTTTCTAAACCATTTAAAATTAAAGTTCTGTCCCCACACTATTTTAGGACAACAAAATTACATTTCAAGTGACGGTTGGTTGATTCTTTTATCATTCCATTTTCTCCAAACAATCATATACTGGGAAGTGGGGTGGGGTGTGTCATTACCAAACTAGAAAATTGACAGAAACATTCAACACT
This sequence comes from Sinosuthora webbiana, assembly GCA_013397395.1. Taxonomy (NCBI): domain Eukaryota; kingdom Metazoa; phylum Chordata; class Aves; order Passeriformes; family Sylviidae; genus Sinosuthora; species Sinosuthora webbiana. The sequence goes on from VXBN01012451.1 coordinate 380,379, forward strand.
TACATAAAATCAAATGATCTCAAATGCATGACAACATTGGCATCCATTTTTGTCACCTCAATGGTGTCACTATTTTCTTCTCCATTTCCCACAGTTTCAACCTTGTCTTCTTCCTTGATGTTCAGTTTCACCTTCATTTTGTTTAAATGACAATTTTCTTTAATCATTGTCACAGAATTTTCATTACAATCATTAATTGTAACTTTCACAGAGCTTCTGAGGTGCTTTGCCCACTGCAATCCCATGATACCTGAGGAAAAACAGAATTTAAGGACATTAAGACAACTGATTTTAAGAAGACCACTGAATTTTAATATTATTTACAGCCTTTTAAAAAGCCTTAATACAGCTGTCTTTTTGTATGGAAGCTCATGACTCCCTGCCTAAGGAAGAAAATTACTGTGTACCTCATGTTATTTTTGAGAATGTGATGTCAGTTATGAATTTCTGCTGCTTCCTTTTATTGGATATTAACCAAAATATTAAAGAAATGGACTTTACCAGTGGCACCAAAAGCATCCAAACATTCAATGGGTTTTCGCTCCCCAGCAAGCACGGCCAGTGCACAGAAAGTCAACTGCCTGGAAGACAATAAATGGTCACAGTCTAAGTTGAGAGGACATTTTTACTTCCTTTTCCTTATTTATTTCCCTTTAACCTAACAGTGGAATATTTAAGCTAAACTCCATCTTTTACAGGGAAGAACCATAAATCAAAAACCTCAGCTGTGCTGAAGGGTTGAATTCTACAGCAAAGTATTATTAAGGTAAGATCTACTAATTACAGGAAAATACTTCATTACTTCAGAAATGACACTATTTCACATACAGTGTTCTTGGGTATAAATATTATTTGCCAAGAAGAGTCTTCTGATAAGAAAACTTTCTCCTGCCCTCTGAACAGAAGTTTCACAGGGTTGCTTTTCAAAACACTTATTTTTCACTTACAAACTTCTCACCCTTCTGATGCATCCTCCCACTCTCTCACCTGTTGAGTTTCATTTTAGGATTAAAGAAGGAATCTGTTTTCTGGGGTGTGGAGTGGTTGGGAAGAACCTGCACATCTGTGGCTGACTCTTTCACCACTTTGTAAGACGACTTGGGAGCACGAACTGAAACAAGACATCGAGGCAGAAGGAAAGAATCAGTGAGAACTGAAATTAATATTAACACAGTTGGTAAATTACACTAAAAAACTGCTCCCATAAAGCAAGAAGTCTGGGTTATGCAGCAATCCAACCAGCACATGGACCAGTTTACAAGGATGAGGGGGGAGGTAGGCAACAATTTCTATTCTAATCTCAAAAGTGGCAAATAAGGATCATGCTCTACCACAATTTTCTTCTCATAAAACATCAGATTTGTTTCTCAGTTGGGCTCTTACATATCCACCCCAGTTTGAGAAAGCCAACCCCTGAGCCTGAGGCTCAGCACATTTGTTTTGCACATTTAAACATAATACACTGGTAATTAATTAAAACCCTGTTAACATAGCCCTGAATGTGTCTCAATGAACTGCATGAACAGCCCCATGCAATGTGCATGAACAGCACAAGCACATGGACAACTCCAGCACCAGAGCTCTGTGTAAACAGTCTGTGGCAGAACAAGCTTTCATATCTGACAGCTGTAAACACAGGCTGCCATTCCTCTGAGCAATTCATAAAGTCTGAAATGTACCTAGGAACAACCAGGAAAAAATTATGTCAACTGGATACTTTCCAGTGCTCACCCTGCCTCTCTCAGGGCTTTCAAACACACACATGGTGTTATCTGCTCCACCTTCAGGGGCCCCAAGTGCCTTCAGATCACAAAAGCTCTGGATTTCTCCTCCCCCATAAGGAAAAACAGCCTCATGCATTTTGTTAAAAAATGCTAAATGGGCCATTCTTTACTCACAGCTCTAAAGGGAAGCACACAGAGATCAATTTCACAGCACAGAATCTATTTTCAGACATGCAAACTGATGCCCAGGCATCAAACTACCAGCATTCCAATTATTTAAAATGTTTTCAACCTAGTCTGTGCAAGTTTAGAAACCAAAGTCTCATTCTGGACAGCATCAGGTAGGTTTGTAATTTACCAAAGAACTACTGACACCTCTAGCACATCTCTCTGGGACTGAAAAAACATCACCTTGTATTTGAAACCCAGGCCGGTGCAGCCTGGATAAAAAGCAAAGGAGTTTTACACTGCAGAAAGATTTACTCCAGACTTCTTTTCCTGTAGATGCCACGTCCCTCACTCTTTTGGAGACACACAAGCTGGCACTTACAACATTAAGGGTGAGGGGAGAACTAGTTACCAATAAGAACACAAGAACTGTCAATGCAAGACTAAATCACAACTCTGCTCCACCTCTGATGGAACAAAAGTCCTGAAATATTAAGGGCAGATTTTTTCCTTATGAAGGCTAACTCTGTTTCTGAATTTTTCCCATGTTTCCCACCCCTTATCAGTTACTGCATGTGGTAGATGACAGAAGAAGACTGAATGTTTGCTGTCAGTCAGAGCTCACCTGTGATAAACCTGGACTCAGTCTCTCCTTTATTCACATGACGGTTGATGTGACCTATCATGTCAGTTCTCCGTATTATAGTCGCTGAGCAGATGATACAGTGGTAATGAGCCCCCATCTTGGACAATGTCTGTAAAACAGAGTCTCTTACATAGTTTCAGAATACATAAAACATGGTTGAAGTAGAACTGAACACAGGCATATGAGAAGTCATGTGTCTGTTCCCTCTAGAGCACTCAAAGTACCTGGAATCTACAGCCAGAGCTGATCTAGGCAGCTGTCCCCCACAACGAGAGAGGCACAGCCACATGCAGCTACCCAGGGGCTCTACCACACATCCTGGGTACCAGCAGGCTTTTGGCATCACACACAGAGGAGCAAGATGTATTTGGCAACCAATTAGATCTCAGAAGCTCCCCTCAGTCACCCAATTCCCCCACTTTGAACAGTAACAAGAATTTCTGTGATTCAGCATAGTTACCGGGTCTCCAACAAGGTTGGGTTTGACTGGCCGACAGGATAAGTGACAGATGCACATTCTGTACCCTGGAAAACAAATGCCAGAACAGTAAATGAGCAGCATGTCTGTGGCCTGCCCCACACGCTCTCACTTCAGATTTCACAAGACAGCAATGAGAACATCACCAATTACCTGCCACATTCACTCTCTGCACAGGGAAATTTATCAGCTAATTACACATTTTAAACTTTAAAATGGAAAGAATTTAAAATTTATTACAATTAATCTCTGAGCATCTTACAAAGCTACACCAAGTCTCCAGCTCAAAGGTACCTGTGAGTCTTTCACAAAAATAGTTACCTGGCTAAAAGACTTGTGTGAAGACTCCTATAAACATATGTTCCACAGTTAAAGAAAACCAGAATGAGATACCTGATACTCCAGTTGGAACATTTATAGTTGAACTTTATCTTGCCCATCCTCTAAACAGTCACTTTACTTCCCACAAACTCATACAGCTGGATTTTTAAAATACACACACTACTGACTTTATTTTCCTTGCTAAACTTCTTGCAGGGATTTTAATGCATCTTACAAGCAGATCACAGAATTTATTAAAAGCAATTATTGAAGCTACTAAATACTGATACTACATAAAGACTTCAAGTGTTTATTGATATGGAATCTTTCTGATCCACCAAAACTGACCACCCTTGTGTGTCTGATCCTTATTAACATGTAACTAAAACTTTTATTGAAGTAGTCTTCATTACACACATATTAAAAATGTTATGGTAATTTTCATGACATGCCAAGCAATTATTGGTGTTTTTCTAAAGAGAAAATGTACAATTGTAACCATTTTGGCTCGAGAAGAATAGAGTTATTTCACATTTACATCCCACCTCAAAATCCATTCTGTCAAAATATGGTTCTAATTCAGAGCTGATAACACAATGCTTAAGTCAAGAGGAATTTTGAAAGATGAAACACAGAACATACCCACAAATTCTTCTAGTATTTACTATTCAAGCCCAGTTGCCATTACCTTCAAATTCAACAGAAACCTTCCAGTGCAAATTCTGCAAGTGACGATGGAGTTTGTGGCTATAGCAAGCTCTGAATTTCTCCTCAGGACACAATGGGCAAGGCTTCCTTTCCTCTGAAAATGCAATTAAAAACTATGAGAAACATGAAATGCAGTCACTACCTGTGTTAGCTGAGATGCAGGCCAAGAGAAAAAAGGCTGAAGGTAAAATCAACACGAGTTAGAGATGAAATCCTCAGGGAACATTCATGCACAAACTTCAAAATTATGGATTGCTTCTTTCTGCTCCATAGAATATAGACCCAAATCACTATAACTTTAAAAATCATTAACTTCTACAACCTTTGGGTTTTGGTTTCTAGTATTTTTTTACTCCAGCAACATGAGGCTAATGAAACTTTTGAAAAGCACTGAGGAAAAACAGAACTTTACAGATGACTTCCAAAGACTTGAAATGTTTTAAAAAAATCAAACCAAAACCCTCAACAAATCAGGAGGTTAGAACAAGACCTTGTTGTTCCAACTCCTAGATCTTTTGGACAAAACAAGTAGCTGATATCTATGTAAGCTGTAAAAAAAGAGAATGTACCCTATATAAAACAATTCTGAAAAATATTAGTCTTGAAAATCCTGCATTTGAGACACAAAAAGCAAAGGCAAGGCTGTGTAATGAAGGTTTTAAAGCCCTTGAAGTACTAACCTAAATAAAAACTAGCTGAATGTCAAACAACCTCTCAGGCAGAATTTAGCAGAATGGAAGAGAATAAGTCATAAAGTCCTGTTTTACAAAACCCCTCATATTTAAATATCCCAAATATATGTAGTGTGTTAAAGATAAAATGTAAAGAAAATGTAAATACCTGTAACATGAAGATCTGTGTTCTGGGACACTGCTGTGGAAAACTCACCTTCTCTCAGGTCAGCCAGTTTCTCTAGATCAGCAAGGTGTCTCTGAATTGAAATATGTTTGTCTAAAAAAAAACACCCAGAAATATTTAGAAGTTAAACATTATTAGTTTATAAATTGCTTTTAGTCTACTGCTACTTTTCTATGAAACATTTCAAATCTAGCATTGTTAGATAATTACTGCAGTATTGATTGGAAAACTTGTTTTTGTCTTTTTACTTCCATAGCAGCAGGAATGACTGCAAAAATTATCCCCAGAACAGCTGTTAAATAAGATCCATATATTTTCTATACTCCTACTTCCTTTTAATACTGACACACTAACTTTCTCAGATAGAAAGACCCTATTTGGAAAAAAAAAAAAAAAAGCTGGAAAGATCAAAACACATTCCCTTTACATCTGGTTTTACTGCTCAGCATTGTTAGTGAATGCAAATCATGCACAAAACCAGTACAAAAGCATCATAGGAAATGACTGGCAAACGAAGTATCAACTAAAAGTGGACCAGATTTAAGAACAATTATTCACTGTGGAGCCAGGATACATTAAATTCTACCATTTTTTTTCTTTCCCTCAGTAAACAGTTTAACCTTTAAATCTATCACCTGATTTTTCTACTTATTATCAGAATTTGCCAATGCCAAGAAAATTAGGTTGAAATCTGCTTTATCGATTCCAGCACACAGAACATCCCAGTCCACTGTAACCCATATTCTGTACCAACTTTAAGCTTTACCATGTTTTTACAGGATAAACCTTCAGGTTTTCTTATGCCAGACAAAGCAACTGATCCACACAGTCAGGATATAGATTTAAGTTTTAAAATGAAATTTCACACATTCCCTTTACCTTTCCTCCCTAGTATTTCTACCTTTCCTCCAGCATATGACAGAAATATGAAGAGTTTATTAGCAAACCTCTTGGGTAATCAGATGATACATCCAAAATGTTGCTTTCAGATTGCCTTGGGTGTTCTTCCTCTGCTCCTTTTTCTTCAGTTTCCAATTCTGACTCGGGAATTGTCCCATCAATGTTGTTGCTTTTCACTTTTTCAGAGACCACCAAACCATCTTAAAACCAAACAAAAACCCCAGTAAAAGTGTCGTTGATGTAACTGAACTATACAAACATATTCATCAGTTTCCAATAATCTGGTGCTGACTACAAGCAGGAAAGACGAAAAAAAATTATGCAGGAGAATGGTATGAGACGAATTTTCACTCTCAATTTTCCTTGGAAACCGCTGTGGAGTAATATGCTGGAGAACTGAAATGACTATTCACACATCAGTATCAGATGTTTAAGGTGAACAAAATAACATTTACACCTTATTTTCTGGCAGGATGCAGTGAAGCAAGGCAAAGCAGGCAAGGAAGAGCTCCAAATTCTCCTGACAATTTACTATCAGCTAAAGAAGTCTAATAACAATTCAGAACAGTTTAGTTCGTTATTCAGACAATAAGAAAGAAGGCACTAAGGCAGGAATTTGCCTTCAGCAGAGGCAGTGATAAGTGCTGGTGCCATCAGCATTTGCAAACGAATGACTTCCTGGGGCAGTAGGAGATGGGCCTGGTGAAGAATTTCAAGCACTTAAAGAGCCTGAGAGATGGGGCAGTAAAATAATCAAAGCCAGGGGAAAGAACTGAAGGAAGAGGTAGAAATGCCCAGGTGTGGTCCGACCCCTCTCCAAGGGATGTAAGAAGCACCAGGAAAGGATTCAGAAAGCCATACTGTCCTGTTCTCAGTACGATTCCAGGGGACAGGTGGGACTAGCGAAGTTTCAACCACGGGTAACAAGCAGTAAAGCTCTGGCACGGCTTTGCAACTACTGAGAAGCAACAGAGCGGGACAAGGCTTTTCACCCCGGATGGGAGAGACACGAGGTGCAGAGAGAGCACAAAAGGCAACCACGAGCTGTCTATCCCAACACAGAAACTGGGATGCACCTCATGGAGAAAGTACGGACCTGCAAACTGGTTTGTGCTGGAAGCTATTTCCAGAGGATGCAGGAATGTACGGCTGCTCTCAGGACGTGCCAGGAACAACCTGGGAGAGTGGAAGGTGTCCCTGCCCAGAGCAGGGGCTGGAACAGAATGAGCTTTAAGGTCCCTTCCGACCCAAACCATCCCATGAATCTCTGATGTCGCCGGTCTTCCCTATCCACCTAATTCCTGACTACAATTTAAGACAGGCTGGAAGGCTCTTACAGCAATTCTTCAGATTCCCCTGGGCTACTTCTGTTTGTTTTCTTTTAAACATTTCTGTTGGGCACGAATAGCTGTTATTATGAAAACTAACAGAAAGAGAAAATGGAAAGAATACCTCAAGACAGGGGCTCAAGAAACTGAAAAAAACAGAAGCACCGAGTAAAATTAATCTATCTGCTTTAAAATCTATCAGGAGTTGCAATGCTACACAGAGACTGTTGCTGTGTTCCTCACAGACCTGTTTTAAGCTAACTCACCTAAGAAAGATTTGCACGGAGCCTACTGCTCCATTAAAAAGTTGCAGGATTTCTGGTGATAGTTTCCACATGCGTTATTAATAGAAAGATAGAAAGCAAACGAGTAAGAGCGAGCATGTTTGGTAAGAAATCCCTAACAGTTGTTAGGGAAAAGTGGAAACAGTTATAAAAATGCATAGTGAGAGCACAGCAGTGACAAAAAAACAGCAGAGTTGGACAGTCTGCATCCTCAGAGTGTGTGGAGAGATGTTAAAATGGTTGAAAAGGATAATATGCATACATGTAAAAAAATCTAGTTAATATGTAAATGTGCAAGAGAGAGGTAAACTTTCACACCGAATGATGAAGAGAAGCAGGCTGCTACCAAACCAAGACCTCAGGAGTTTTTAAATGCCCACAAGGAGTCACTGATCATGTACAAAAGAAAATAACGCTTCAGAGAGCCTAAAGTATATTTACACGAGACAAAGAATTAATTAGAAGAGTCAGTTCACTCGAACCGTAAGACTGCAGCAGCAAAGAGCCGGCAGCAAGGGCTCACGTGGGGAATTGGAAGCCCAGCAAAACCAGTTTACAGAATCCCAGAGCGGGTCAGGTGGGAAGGACCAGGGCGGTTCAGCTTCCCTGCTGCAGCAAGCTCGTCCTTGAGCACATGGCACAAACACATTCTGCTTTTAAAAACCGCGGGGAAAGATGAGCGGCTGAGCCCGCGCCGCACCTCGGGCTCCCCACGGGACATGATGGAATAATAAAGGACCACCAAAGACAAAGTATCGTTAGCTTTGTGGAAGACAGAAGCGACAGGATCGCGGGTGTGAGCGCAGCAAGGCCCAGCGGGAACACGTGTGGCCCCGCACGGCGCGGGGAAAGCGGGAGACCCGGGAGCCTGCGCCTCCCACGGCTCCCGGCGCGGGCGGACGGAGACGGGAAGCGGCCCCGGGGTGTAAATTCAAACATTCAAACCCGCCCGGGGTGTAAATTCAAACCCCCCGGGCTCCGCATGGCACCCGCCCGCCCTCAGCCCCGGCACGGAGGGCCCGGCTGCCGGCGCCCCCCGATCCCCGCCCGCTCTCACTCAGCGCCGCCGGCTCGCCGCCGCCTTCGTGGCCATGGTGGTGGTTTTCCTCCTCCTCCTCGTGTTGCTCCTGCCGCAGCCCCAGCGCGGCCTCGGCCGCCTCCAGCGCTGCCATGTTCCCGGCGCGGAGCCGCCGCGGAGCCCGCACGCCGAGGGGCCCCGGCCGGCCCNGAGCCGCGCCGGGCCCGGGGCCCCAGCCGCCCGACCGGGGCTCGCCGGGGAGCGGCCGAGCGGGGTGAGGCGGCGCCGCACGGCGTCCTGCGAGGAGGGAGGGAAGGGAAATGGACGGAAGGAAGGGAAGGGAAGCTGTGCTGGCAGCGCCCGGAGTGCCTGGCGGGCCCCCGCGTTCTCCCCTCGGAGGGCGTGAGGCAGGAGGCTGCCGCCCCTCAGCCCCCCTTGCAGAGGCTCCTGCAGAGCCCAGTGCTGCCCGCGCCTCAGGGCGGAGCCGGTCCCGGGCTCCCCTGCTCGGGTTTGGGGTCTGCGAGCTCCGGGTGAAGCTTTCCACAGCTCCCTTGAACTTCCTGTTGCTGTGCGCTGTTTGTGTGGAGGGCGGCGGGGCTCACGGTGATTCCTCCATCCTCGGGAGGGGCCCGAGGTGACAGGCACACAGGCGGCACTGCCTTAGACAGTCGCAGCTTCAGCTGGGCTGGAAAAGCCCAACGAGTCCAGCCTGTGCCCGATCCCCACCGTGTCCCCAGCCCAGAGCACTGAGTGCCACGGCCAGACATTTCTTGGACACCTCCAGGGATGAGGACTCCAGCACTTCCCTGGGCTGCCCCTTGCGATGGCCGATGGTCTTAAAACTTGGCTGTACGACTCAGTGTTAAAGGATGCCAGTTTCTCTTCATTTGCTGGTACAAAATAGATGTCTCTGGGGAGATGTCATCGCTGTCCTTTCTGCTCTGGCCTTCCCTCAGATGTGAATAATTAACCGTGCTGAGATCTGCCGTGGCTCTGTAATGAGAAAACAAAAGAAGACTATTAAAGTATTTTTCTCTATGCAGATAAAACCCATTTTTATCTCATCTGGATCTAAAAACTTGAAACAACTAATAAAGATGACTTTTTTTTTTTTTTTTTTTTTTTTTTTTGTAGGGTTTGAAGATGTCTAAAAAGAAGCTGAAGAAAGTAGCTGGAAAGGAAGTCTGTTTGGATGGCCAGGATGACAAAGTAGGAGCAGGAATATTATTACTTTTTTATCTTAATTCAAACTCCTACATTCAAGAGAACAAGAATTGTTTAGCAGCCTTGTGGTAGAAGGATGAATCCAGTTTAAAGACAGGGTCATAAAGAGCAGCAGGAGGGTTGAGTTGGGCAGATAAATGTGTTTTTCTTCAGAGGCTGTGAGTAGTGTGGGTGTCAGAAAATAAGAGACTTTTTATTTTAGTGTATCTCCCTGTTGGAGGAGAGTTTGGTTTAATGCTGCTACTGAAACAAATGCTGTTTTCTCGGACTGTTCTGTATCTTGGATCATATATCCTAATTTTCTGATTAACCACAGGTTGTACTTCACAGCATTTTGGTGAGCGACTCTCAAATATTTCCTTTTAACCACTGAGACATAAATTAATGACCAAAATTCTCAACATATGGCAGTACATACTTGTGTCTAGTGAATCAGCTTTCACTGAATCACTTGTAAAATGCAGGTGCTGCAGGAGTTGTCATCTTTCTGGTCATGCTTGTGTGTAGCTTATTATTATTTTTTATTGTTTATGTCCACTTCTGACAAGTTATTCACTCTCAGAAGTGCAGTACTAGTTGATAAACCAATAGTTTAATAAATCCACACTTAAGTTTGTTAGATTTTTTCCCCCACTGGATTTTGCAAGGAATGTGTATAAAGTAAGAGACCTTTTACCTGTCTTCTCAAAATTTTTTTTGCAAGTGTTAATAAATGATCATGAATATGGCCTTATAAACTGAATTATTCATGTTAGAGGCTTTTTGATCATAGAGAAAATGCTGTTGAAAGTCAAATGTTTTTAACTGTTGTTTCTTCCCCTGAATTCCTTGCTATTATTTAATTTGTCTTTTAAAATTAACTTACTCTAAGATGCTTTATTGTTTTGGGTTTCTTACTTCTGTAATACAAAATGTAAACACTTGACTTAAAATCTCATACTGTGGTTTATTGCCATTGCTAATGCCTCACCAGTTTGAAGAATGCAGCTTTAACAGCAAAAAGATCAGGAAATCTCTAACAGGAGCAAGTGTCCTGCAGTGTGATCCCAGCATGGGTGGGAGGTGTCTTATATCCCAAACTGATAGTGCTGGGAGGAGAGGAACAGGAAGAAAATTGGCTTGTGGTGATTACATTAAGTGAAAACTTCTGAGAAAAGGAGGAGGTAGGTTGAAAAGAAATACTAAAAATGTTTTGAGAACTCAAGGTTGTCGGGGAATAGGCCTTGAAGGGAGAAATGAGTAAGTGAGCAGCTGGGAATGGGTTTGTTATCACCAGAAGTCGTCCCAGCAGCATCATGAGCTCCACCCACCCCAGGGGAGCTCCTTCACTGCTTTCCAGCTGGTGGGGACAGCAGGGGGACCCAGGGGAGCCTCTGGAATTGTCTGTCATTGTGTTTTTTCTGTTGCATTGCTGGTATTGACCCTGCAGCTCCAGAACCAACCACAGGTGGAAGTTCTCAGAACTGCCTTAATTTAGGACTCCCCTGGTTTCTGCCTGCCTTTGATTTTTGCATTGAGTGCTCTCTAGTGTGGAAGTAAACCAGCTCAGGCCTCTCTAGGTAGGAAAAATCCCTGCAACAGGGACCTAATGGCCTCACTGAGTCAGCATGCCCCAGTTACTGAGGGAGTGAATTATTTGTGAGAGGATGAACTGTCTGGAGCTTCCTTAGCCAAAATAATCCATGTGTTACTGTTGTCTGTTGTAAATTCCTGCACCCTGCTGTGGTTTTGGGAAAACTGAGTTGTGTCACCCAGAGGTGTATAAAAACTACGTGTAGGACACGTGGCTTTGCCTGAGTGGATTGAATTGATCATGTAGGAATGTTACTGTCACAGATCTGTCATTGTCACTGTTGGACTGGACCCTGTTGATTCACTCTGTAAGCATTAAAGTGCTCCATGATTAAATCACGCAGTGCTGCTAAAACCTTTGCACCTTCATCTTTGCATGCACATCCTTGGCACCCTTTGACAGTGCTTCTCTAAACAGCCAAACCACCCAGTTGTGACATTGTCTTATGAAGGTTTTTTTTAATTGCAGTTTCCTCTGTAAGCCCCTGAATGTTTTTTTTTTTCTTGCAGAACTCTGAAGACACAAGATCTTACAAGCACACTGTGAAAGGAGAAACAGAGCTTCAGAGGTATATTCTCATTCTGTCATTAAGTAGAACTACTTAAAAATATAACAATCCCAGGACATTTAATGCTGAACTGAAGACTTTTTTCAACCTGTTCACCCGATAAAATACAATATTTTAACCAATCTTTCTTTGGATATTTTAAACCTAGTGTACAGAAAATATAATTACTGATTATTTTTTCTGCTCTTATAGTAAAGTTTCCTAATAATTTTCATATAATTCACAATTTCTGTGGAATGTTACTATATCCCCCTCTGTTTTCTTCTTCCAAGTTCCCCAGTCAGTGCAGGATAAACAGTTTGAAAGCTGTGTGTGTTTTGGCACTGTGTGACCAAGTTGACCCTTTGGGTGACACACCTCCTTTATCACTGAACTGCTGTTAAAACTTACCTGTGTGATAAGAAACTCGACTGTGTAGGGTGTCTCAGACCAACAGTGAATGCAGAAAAAGCTTTTTCTCCCTCTTCCTAAAGCTAAAATGACTGTACATTGGGGAAAGGTAAACCTAAAAAATGCCATATCAAACTGTTCTGAAGGACAACTGTTGCTTCAAATTCATATTTAGGAATATGGTGCTCATAAATGTTTAGCTCTATCTCAGTCAAATGCAGGGGCCTTTTTTGTTGCTCTTCTCCATTAACTGAGCTAAATTACATTACTTTCTTCATAATGTTCCTGTAGATCCAAACCAGAGAAAGATGGGCAAGAGAAGAAGCAGCATCGAAGTTCTCGTGCTTTTCACGATGCAGAAGGAAGATCCCGGGAAAAATCTCCCAAGAGGAGCAAAACCCCCGATGGTTCTTCAGTTCAAACTGAAAAGCAGAAGAAAATAGTGATCCAGTTTAAAGCCAAAGAAATCAAACATGGCAAAACCACCCGCACTCCTGATGTGGTGACTCCCAGCAAGGAAAGAAGTCACTCGGATGGAAGAGAAGGAAAAAGGCTCTGGCACAGCTTTGAACTTCAGAGGGACAAGGCACTGAAGAAGAAGAGAGAGAAAGCTGAACTCTGTAAACTCAAGCTAAAAGCAGAAGAAGCTATGATAGAAAAGTTTAAGTCCTCTGTGTATGAGGTATCACATAAAAACGCAGAGGGCTCAAAAAAGCGGAATGAGAATTTCAGAATTCCCAAAAAGCCACCTGACAGCTCTGCAGGGACTGGGCGTGGTGATGGACCTGCCAATAAGGAGCCAAGGGCACTATCTAGCTTCTGGGAGGAAGAAGAGGAAGAAGAATATAAGGACTGTGCTGTGAAAAAGGGGTACACGAGTAAACACAGATCATCACACTCCTCATCTGAAACTCCGCCACGGTGGGACTCTCGGAAGCGCAAGAAACACGGCTCTGGTTCTCCTAAAGCTCCCAAGCACTCAGGAGCTAAAGGAGACTTGGAAGCCACAGCACTGTGTTTTAAGCAGGTAATGAGAGCCCCATTCTTTGTATTATGTAGATGTTTCAGGATGGTTTCTTAATGGCAGACAGGTTTCTGTGAGCAGACTGTCTTCTTACAGAATCCAGCCAGGTTTCATGGCTAACTAGGTGGATTTTTCTGATCCCAATGTAAACCTTGTTTCCATGTTCCTCAGCCAAATGTTAAACAGACCAAAAGACTAAAGGTCTTGTATGTTGGGACTGTGTCTGCACAGATGCTTCCATGGCTTTGCTTTGCTGCTGGAGCTGTGGAATACTTAATTTTAGATATAAATCAACTGATTTTTTTGTTTTGAGTTGATATGGTTATTTCATTTTTTGAATGAATAAACTGAACCAATGAAAACTTGATGCCAGACAGTGCATTGCTAGCGGAGTGATACCGGGAGAGCTTGGGGTGGATGTGGGACTAAACTGGTATGTGTGCTGCAGAGCTTCCCTTTCATCTGTTTGTTTCTAAGCTCAGGTTGAGGTGCAGAGCCAAACACAACCTGGATCTTGAGCTTGGGATGTTTTTGCTGCAGGTCTGGTGTAAATGCCCCGAATCTTTGGAGATTCCAGTTTGTGTTACAGTAGTGTGAGCATTTTGTGTGTATGCTAAGAGTTATTACATGCAAAGCTGGGGAGTCATTGATGTTGGAAGGCACCTCTGGAGATCATCCAGTCCAGCCCCCCTGCTCAAGCAGGGTCAGCCAGAGCTGGTTGCCCAGGACAATGGATAGAGACTCCACAACCTCTCTGGGAAGCCTGGTCAAGCACCTTCAATGTAAAAAAAGGTGGCTGGGGTTTAATGTTCAGCTGGAATTTGCTGTGTGATCCACTGTTATTTATTTAGAAGAAAGCCAGGCATCTAAGCCTTATTAAAATGATACTGTAGATGCTAATAACTGTAGTTTATGTTCCCTATTCCCTTGGGAATACCCAGTGTTCTCTAAAAAGCCCTATAAGACATGTGTGGTTCTTCTGTTCCTGCTTGTTTCTAGAATGTTGAGGTCCCATGCACATCTGACTCCTACCAGGGAGGTGAGGTCAGAAAGCCTGTGCCTGTCCCAAAGGTGAGTGAGGGACTTGTTAACACTGTAGGGCTGCATTCCAAAACTCCTCACATGGGGATCCCTTGTACCTCAGTATTCCTTGATGTTTTGTGGTGTTGGTAGGGTGTGTGTTTATGATGTTTTTAGTTCTCCCTGCAGAGCTCTGAAGACTCTCCACCTCTTCAGGACAGTAAGAACACAGAAACAGACCAAGAGGTTGGTAATGCTTTCATTTAACACTTCTGAGTTGTCTTAAAGACCAAGGGCACCAAGGTTGTATAACTGGACAAGTCCATGACTTTCCTTGTATTTGGCATTGTTAGACTCATGATGTACACTCAAATGTGGAGCATTTATTTCAAAAACTGAGCAAACTTGCTGAAGTGCTGCTGATCAGGAACTTTCTGAGATAAAGAGTATCTTTCTGTTACCTTGTGCAAGAAAAGGGCCTTAGTAGTTGGTAACAGGCTCCAGCTATCTCATTTTTCATCCTCTGACTTTTAGTTGGAAGAGAGACATATTTTTTAAGAAATGCCTGTTAGGAAACTTGCAGTCCGTGTAGCAAAAAAATATAGCAGAGTTTCCGAATACCATGTCAAAAGGTTGCAAATCTTTCTAGGTCATATTTTGGGTGTCTTTAGTGGAGCATATGCAGAAATTCTCTTGGATTTACATTTCCTGTACTGGCTTAAAATTTTTCAGACATCATTTTGAGGCAATTTTAACAGCTTTAATACAAAAGTAGCTTTTTGGGGAATAATTATGAAGTGATTCCTTTCAGTGGATTGCACACATTTTCTCACTGTAGATGCAGATAGTGGAAGACTTGCACGTTGCTCGTGTGGAGAAGAGGATGGCCCTGTCTGTAGTACAGACCTGTGGAGAGCTTACAAGCATGGAGATAGATCTTCCAGAACAGGATTTAAATATTTCTGCTGGTACGTCACGACTGGGTCTGCTTTGCTCTCTGGTTGCAACAAGTAATTACAGTTATTGATGGTCTGAGTAGGGAGCACACAACTGATTATTTCAGCTGTTTTCTCTTTTTTCTCTTCCCTTCCCCTAGGGGCTTTTAGTTCTGGTCTGAACATCCTAGTGGTAATTGACACAAATATAATGATTAGTCATCTTGAGTTTGTGAGATCCCTGAAATCTGAGGATATACCAGGTATGTAAATATGTTCTGATGAGTAAGACATTGGAAGAAAAACAGATGCTGTAAGAGCTTCAGGCTACCTGAAGGAAACTAAACCCTGAGCTCCTTAGAAAGGCAGCAGGTTTCGTGCAGAGGCAGAAGGCACACACTTGAGAGCCTGGTTCTGTGAACCCAAACAAGCTGCATCCCAGGGAAACCCCAGCTGTGGAAGGAGAACCTACTGTGCCTATAGTCTATGCACCTGCAGAGAATCATGGCAGATATTCCCAGGAATATGCTTGAATTCTTAGCAGTAAATAAATCTTAACTCTTTCTAAGAACATAATGTAAGCATTTAACCCCTTACTAGTGATTACTCTGTTTTCTAGTCTCCTTTTAGTATTTCTTTTTCTGAAATACTGAAACTTTTTCAGTCTAAAAGTGTTGAGCAGTCAGTCAGTGTTTTGTTTCTGTCTTGGTAAAGGTGGCAAGAACTGAGCAATTCCTCAGGAATTCAGAATACAGACCTTGGCTTTAATATCTGCCTCTGATATGCTGGGAAGCTGTTGGTTATTTAATGTTTGCAGGATTAGGATCGAGCAAGTCAGTTCTTGGTAGGCATATCTGGAATCTTTCAGAATGCTTAGGGTGCTTTGAGCTAATAAATGCAGTTATTCCAGCCACTTGGAAAATACCTTTCCTTAGGGCCTGAGTGATTTTCAGGAGTGTGTCAGACTGTATTTCTTCTCCCAGGTTAGGAATGCTGTTGTCTTTGGTACACTGAGATGCCTTTTTAGAATAGTGCAACTCCCAGTTTCTGGTCGTGCACCAGACCCACTATGTTGAGAAGGCTGCTGATTCCTGGCCTATTTGTTACAAAGTAGATGATTTTTAATGCATTTTTTTCAAAATTCTCTTCTCATAATGTGAACGAGGAAGAAAATGGTTGAAGTATTTGTCATGGGTGGACCAACAGAACAGTCACTAAACTTCTGATTTACTCTGTATTTCATTTAAAAGCTTAAAAGTTCAGCCCATACTTAGCTACAAATAAAACCATGGTCTAATAGCCACGCTTCCTGTTCCTGGTTCAGGAGGGCTGGTTGACAATGAACACAAGCCCTTGCTGCTTTTTTTTGCTGCCTGTTTTGGCACAGTGACTGCTGTGGTCACTCAGGTGTGTGCAGCCTGGTATTCCAGCTGCTGTTTCACCTTGCTGCAACGTCTTACAGCGGGTGTGTGCCAGGATAATTGCTGCAAACCTGTTCTAGTGTTGTTAAAGTATTCTGCTGATTAAAGTTGTGTCTCCCTTCTGTTTGCCTAGGATTGTCACTTTTCTATGTAATCAGTGTAGTGCCAGATTGAGGTTAGATTAGAAGGAGGGAACCCAGCCTTTTTCAGCTGTTTTTCGAATGCCAGATTCTCTCAAGCAAGGAATATGAAAACTATTGGCAAAAAGGTGTGAACTTGGATAAATATGATGCTTGAATTGAAAGTTCTCTGAAGTAGTTGGTGTTGCTCGTGCAAATACCTTTGTTCATTGGTTGTGGTTGTTTTCTTTCCAGGAGTTGATAGACTTGCATTAATTATTCCCTGGGTCGTCCTACAAGAGCTGGACAACTTGAAGAAGGGGAGAATGTTGCAGCATGTTCGGGACAAAGCTATCCCTGCAGTGCAGTTCATCTACAAGTGTCTCAAGGACCAGGATTCCAAACTATGGGGACAGTCCATGCAGCTGGCTTCTGAAAAAATGTGTAATATATGTGCAATCCATTTGTGCTGGGTACTTCAGCCTTGCACTTCACCTAGTGGCAACCTTAGAGTTCTGCGTTTAATGGAGATTTCTTCACTCTGCTGTTTGCTAATTAAAATGAGCTAATTTCTTACAGCAGCCTTCAGAGTTATCCAAGGCTGTGGCATGTGAACGTCTTCACTATCTATTGTTTTACCAGTTGTTTCTCACTTTCACCTTATGTTTGCATCCTTGTGTGGGGAGTGTTAAATGTACAAAGGGCAGCATGAGTGCACTGAGCTGTTTGTGGGGCTGAACTGTGCCCACATCCCTCAGCTGTGTCTTCACTGCCTTTACAGATGGGCTGAGCGACGAGAACAACGACGACCGTGTCCTGCAGTGCTGCCTGCAGTACCAGAAACTCTTCCCTCAAGCTCTTGTCGTCCTCTGCACGTGAGTTCCTGGGTGCCTTTAGCTCTCCTGCCACACTGCTTTCAAATCAGGGCTTAAAGAAAGGGCACTTTCTGAAGTAAGCTCTTGGAAGGGCAATCACCCTCTTAAAAGCTAGGGTAGGATACAATAAACCACTACAGTTAGAGATGGAATCGCCTTCGTGAGCTTGAGACCTCAAGTAGAATTCAGCTTACTCAATATACAATTTTAAAACTTGTTAAAGCATGGGTTTCTTAGATTTTATTCTAGTTTCTTATAAAAAATATTACTGAAGTTACAAAATAGGAAAAAAATATGTGAAGTAAGGATTGAGATCCAGTTAGAGACTTTATCCCTGTGCCCGGCCAGGTGAGCAGAAGCAAACAAGGGGTTAATCTGAGAGGGGGAAGCTGGGGATGGATTTGCTGCTGTTCCTGTTTTGCTGCTGTTCCTGTTTGTGAAGGTAACAGCTGACCTCTGGGTATTGATTCTGAATTTGATACGAGCAGGTGAAGCCAACTTGAAGGGCTAACACTCCTTGGCTCTACTTGCTCTGGTCTTGGCTAGAATCAGTTCCTGCTCAATTCAGTGAGTGGGGTTAACACTCTGGGCACCATTTGGGTTGTTCAATTTGGTACAGGTGGCTGCTGAAAATGCTGTTTCAGTCACAGTATTTATAGCATAGTGATGGTGATTTTAGGTTTCACTGATCACAAAACAGGAGGTGCCTTCAGAATTGCTTTTGATGCCTTGGGAAGGCTCACCTGGAACAGAGACTGGACAGAGCTAGAGAATAAAGTAGATGTTTATTGAAAGGTCTTTAGGACACACCTTGGGCAGGACAGGGCCTGGCCAGGGCTACACCCAAGGTGGACCCCAAATGGTCACAAAATGGCTGGCTGGTCACAAGGTCTCACATGTTTATACGTTTTGGTCCATTTGCACATTGGGGTTTAATTGTCCAATTACAGCTTCAGGTTCCTCCTTGTTCCTCCCTTCAGTCCACCATTGTTTGTGCTTTTGGGCCTGAAAGTTGTCCTTGGTCTTCAGCAGGAAAAGGATTTGTTTTGTCTCCCTACTCTGTTCAGAGAGCTGACTGACACTGAATATGAGGCTCAGAACTGCACCCCTAGGCAGGACAGACTCTAAAACTTAAGGCACCACTTTTCATCCAAAAATCCCTTTATCCTCTACCAATATGAACAATGGGAATTTTTGAGAAAGTACTGGGATGCAGCTTTGTCCTGGATTTTTAAAGTAGTTCTGCTGGAGCAGAACCTCTGAGTGGCAGCTGGGATAAGGATTTGTCCAGCAGAACAGCTAAAAGGAGTCTCAAGGAGAATCAACTGTAACCATCAAATAAGATAGTACTGTCTTAGAATTATTGCCTGGTTTGCTTTCTGAGATCATATCAACTAAGCATCACTGCTGTAGTAATTATTGCTATTGTTTTCTTAAGCCTAGACCCTGAAACGTTTTTCATGTTTCTCATTTTTACTTAGTCTTCTGTTTTAATTTTTTTAACTGCTTCTAATTGCTTGAGAAAGATAACTTTGTCTATATAATGAAGTTCCCAAAATA
The DNA here is from genome assembly GCA_013397395.1 of Sinosuthora webbiana. NCBI lineage: Eukaryota > Metazoa > Chordata > Aves > Passeriformes > Sylviidae > Sinosuthora > Sinosuthora webbiana. Next base: position 399,521 of record VXBN01012451.1, read on the forward strand.
AGTTTTCCAAATACAGTTTTTTTTCAATGTGCTGCTTTTATTCCTTTTTTGACAACAATTAATTCTTTTCTAGGGATGATAAAAATTTGTGTAATAAAGCCATTGTGAGTGAGGTCAAGGCATTCTGCAAAGCTGATCTGGTCACTGCTCTGCAGAATGTCAATGCAAACAGGCCCCAGAACTCTGAGGAGCTGCAGCAGCCAAAGCAGGGTGAGTCTGTGGATACACTGGTTTGTGAGTGTGTAAAAATCAGTGGGGTAGAGGAAGAGCAGTTGCTACTATACCTTCAGTTTTCCTATGCTTTGAATCCTTAGGAGTGTTTTTTTGTTTGGAGAAGGTTTTTTCAAAGGTTTTCTGAAACTTTGAGACGTTAATTAAACCATCTGTCTCAGAATTCTAGGAAATTCAAATATGATGTATTTCTATTTTATAGAATAAAACACTGCATTAATTTCCTGTGTTTTGAGTAATTTAAAAGGTGTCCTGAACTTTTTGGGACCGAAGGAGCTTTTTGTCATTTTTCCAAAGATACAGGTACAGCTTACAGAGCTCAGAAGTGATCCTTTCGTGCTTGCTGATAAACCCTGCTGGCTGTATATCACCTAAGTTATTTAAGGAAAAAAAGAAATGTGGAGTAAGATCACTAATGAGTAATACTCTGGGGAAATTAACCTGCTTGGTTAGTAGCTCTTAATTAAAAATACACACAGTACAAGTGTGTATAACTAGAAATACTTGAAACTTAATTAGGGTGTAGCACATCTGCTTTATAAACTAAAGTGCAGTCTGTCTTTATTTATGGGGACAAGTTCTTCATGTACCATCACCATGAATTAGATATAAACCCAGTTTCAATAAATACATTTTGTGTCATTGGTTTGACAGATACAGAATTTGGGAAGACAAGAGGCAGTGCTGCTTTTACTGCACAATTCCCAAATGTGCTTCCAGACCTTGAAAGGAACTTAGGAGAAGCTTTGTCTTGTATTTTGGAGACTGAAATGAAACTTGCATTTGGAAACCTGTGGATGGAGGTGGTTTCTTACATCATCTTGCTTGATATTTTGATTATTGACAGGTTTGAATGTCCTTGGTATTTCATTCCTAGTAATACCTGTGCCAAGTCATCCAGGTCCCTAATACCACTGAGAAGGGAACAGCTCAGTGCTCACTTGTAATATTGCATTTTATAGCAAGATTATCTTGTTTGACCACTAGTTTGCAACCTGTGCAGTATTTTATTAGAATTTTAATGACACAGTAACAGGGGTGCTGGTTTCTCAGTGTGAAGTTTCAGAATTCTTTTTGTTAGTGGCATTAAATTTCTGTTTCAGCTTTTCCAGTCAAGTAAATCCCTGCCCTGTAAATACAGCCTGCAAGAAACCATTCCATCACGTTCTGTAAAACATTTGTTGCAGGCATTTCTTCCCCACCAGAACAGATGTGGATAAAACTGTTCACAGCTAAATTGATTCCAGTGCAGATACAGAATGAGAAGAGTATTAATGAGAACTTCTAAAAGTAGTTTAGAAAAAAAAAGTATTGTTTGCAGAAGATAAATACCCGTGTACAAGGCATTTTCAAATTGTCTATGCTTTACTTTAGATTCCATTTTATAGCTGGTGGGGAGTTGTTAGAAGTTGAAATTTGTTGCAGATAAGCCTGTATGGCTTTTAGAATCCCCCAGAATCATGGGGTGACTGTTGTTTCCCAAGATGCCCTGATTAGCTGCTGGGCTTTTAATCACTTCTCTATTCACTTCGGTAATTTCTTTTAACATCTCTTCAAACCCTGGTTTCACTTGATGGTAGTGAGTTCTCAGGTTTTTTGCAATGCACATATTTTTACTTCACGTATAAATAGTCACAGTGTTTATTTTTACTTTGTAACAGTACTGGAAAATCAAAGGCATATTTACTGTTGTTCTTTTTTGTTCTCGTTACTGTTGGCTTTTGTGCACAAGTGACACATTAGGTCAGTTTTGAGATAAATCAAAAGTACTAACAGTTTTTGGGGAATGGGCAGCCACAAATCATGAGACTGATTGTGCATTGCTTCTGAATGAGTATCACTGTTTAACCCATGGTGCTGCTGAGTCAAATCTTTATTAATAGATAAACTTGTTTAAATCTGGATATGGTCTTATTTGTGAGGGATCACGGAAATTCTCCTTCAGCAGTCACAAATCATCACATTCTTGAAGAACAGAGCAGTTGTGGAATGTATAGGAATATGTCTAAATGAAGACTAGACTTTGAATTTATAACATGCTCTCTTCCAGATCCTGTATCTGAAGCCACCATGGACCTTAGCAAATCTGCTGAAATGTTATAAAAAGCACTGGATGGCTGTTTTTGGTTATGTGGTGCCAAGGAGTTTACTTTCAACCATTGAATGTCTTTCTAAACACCTTTATGCAGGTAACAGTCCCTGAAAACGTTAATTTTAAACTTGTAAAAAGCCTCCCTGTTCTGGTTTGAATTACAGAACTGACTGTATGTATTAATTGTCACCAAAGGCTCTGAATTCTTTTTAAAAACCAAATAATCCTTTTCTCTCCTTTGCCCCAATGTTACGTGTGATCAAATGATCTGCATTTGCCCAAAAAAACTATGGAGGAGCAAAGGATATTTAATGTGCTATGTGAGGGCAGGGAGGTTTGTTTTAAAAAGAAGCCAACCAAAAAGAACCACCCCAAAAACCACAAATCTTCCATTTGTTTAAAGATGTCTTTGAGCATTTGATTTTGACAGACCTGGTGAACTCCCCCAGAGGGTGCTGGGCACAGCCCCAAGGCTGCCAGAGCTCCAGGAGCATTTGGACAACGCTCCCAGGAATGCACAGGGTGGGATTGCTGGGGTGTCAGTCCAGGGCCAGAGATTGGACTCAGTGATCCTGGTGGGTCTCTTCCCACTCAGGATATCCTGGGATTTCTTGGTTCTACCACTTTGGGATATTGCTGTTCTGGAGAATTATTTTAAATATCCCAGTTGATCCTCGTGCAAGATCCCAGGATAAATCTGGAAGACTTGGTTAAAGAGTGAGCAATCTCATGCATGTTTCTCTGAGATTGTTGTACCTGATGCTTCTGAACCATTTTCTCAGCCTTTTCATGTGCTTCTGTTAATCTAGGTATCTTAGTATTAAATTTGCTTGCCAAGACTGTTAAATCCTAACTTTTTCTTTTTTTCTCCCTGTTACATCGATGTGTGAACATCAGATAAACCATTTGACTCCTCAGCAGTGCGTATCCTGCTGCAGGAATCCAAAAAGCTGCTCCATGCATTCAGCTGCAGGTCAGACTACAACGGTGTCCTGCCCCAGGCTTACGCTGAAGTGACAAAACTCTGTGACACCCTCGGGGAGGTAAGGGCAGCTTTGGTGTTTGTCCACCTCACCCCATCCTCCGGTTGTTCCACATTCCAAACCTAGCTTAGATTTCTTAGTTATGCCCTTAATTTCCACTGATTACTCCAGGAAATGTTGCTGGGCTGTTTTCTAAATGAAGAGACCCTGACTTTATTTTCGTGCAGTAAATATCTGCTGATAGATTTTTTTCCCTAATGTAAATGTGTTAGTATTGGAAGGGTGACTGAAAAACATTATTTTGTCTTAGTTTTCTATTGCATTTGTATCTGATGGCCCTTGGGGATTAAACTTGCTGTTTTTCCCTCTGACATGGGTCCCATACTGCTGTTTTTAAGTGTGTTATTTCAAATTTCACTGTCTTTGTAGCTGAAGAAGGGACTGCCTTTTATCAGGTGGTTTGTGATGGTTACTGGGGATTGTCCTGACACCTTTTGTGTTCCCAGAAGTTGGTCTTCACTCTCAGCTCTGAGTTGCTGTGGAGGAAATTCCAACTATCTTGGTTATGGTTACTGTCATACATTGTGTATGTAATGGCATAAAAACTGGAGTCGTGAGCATGGATGAAATATTTGGATTTATGAGAAGGAAGATAGGTCAGAACAGCTGTAAAGGGTTCTTGGAAAAGGCTGAAGGGGAAGGAAAGAAGGTCAGGAGTCACCTGTGCTGGGTCCTCTGTGCAATGCAGTCAGCCCTGAACCTGAGGTTCTGCTGTCAGGAGAGTCAGGCTGGAACTGTCAGAAAACATGTCAGGAAGGAAATTCCTCCCTGTGTGGGTGGGGAGGCCCTGGCACAGGGTGCTCAGAGAAGCTGTGGCTGCCCCTGGATCCCTGGAATTGTCCAAGGCCAGGCTGGACAGGGTTTGGAGCAGCCTGGGCTAGTGGAAGGTGTCCCTGCCCATGGCAGGGGTGGGACTGGATGGGCTTTGAGGTCCCTTCCAGCCCAATCCATTGAGAGAGGCTTTGGATGCAGAAACCGTAACCAAGGTGACCCAAAGAGTTCAGCCTTGATTTCTTGAGCACTGCTTTAAGAAAATCTGTAGAAATGTGTAGATTCTGGTTTTCTGAAGTTAGGAACCAAATACATTGATTATTTGTTTGCTGAACTGTTTTATAAGGTGAGGGCAGACAGTGAGCAGGATTTATCAGAAGACATCATGGTTCTTTCAGAAAACGCTGCGTGTGAAAAAATGGAAGCCACGGTGCCCAATCTGCAAAGCACTGAGGAAAAAGAGCTACATCCCAGCTTTCATGTGGCTCAGGAGAACAAGCACCAGGAAATCTGGTCAGTCCTGGAAGGTGTTTGGAACACCATGAACTTGTACAGGTACAGCTTGCTAAAGGGGCTCAGAACTAGCACATCACCTTAGACAACTTTCAAACAAGCACACTTGAGAAACTGTGCTTTTTTACCCCATAATTGATCTGAATTGACCCAAAAATCTCCAAAGCTGTCACACAAAAGTTGGGAGCATTCAAATTGTTATGTCAGTCTGCTGCTCTTTTTCTGTGCAGCAGCTGAAGTGAGTTGCCCTGGAAAATGAGGTTGAAAACCCCACAAGTGTGAGACATCCGTGAAAATCTTGTATTTATCCATAAAATAGCATCTGAGATCTTAAATTTCTTGTGGTTATTTTTATTCCAACCCAGTGGAGGTCTACTGGCTTATGCAAAAATTCTCTATCCTATTTTAAAACTTGAAAATGAATTTAAAATAGAAAACATTTTGTTGTTAAGCAAAATTCTTCACGTTTCACCTTTTGAAATGCAGAATCTAGTGAATTTCCTTTCTCATGTAAACTCAGAATTGCAGGAAATTACCTCCTCTTCCATCCAGATGTTTTACCATTGCTTTTATTTTGATTATTTTTGAAAGNGAATTTAAAATAGAAAACATTTTGTTGTTAAGCAAAATTCTTCACGTTTCACCTTTTGAAATGCAGAATCTAGTGAATTTCCTTTCTCATGTAAACTCAGAATTGCAGGAAATTACCTCCTCTTCCATCCAGATGTTTTACCATTGCTTTTATTTTGATTATTTTTGAAAGATCTGCTGGAAACTCACTGCAATGCCAGATCTTTTGATAAAATAGGTATCAATATTGGGTACTGTGTTTTCTTTCTGTTCTCTCAGTCTGCAGTCTTTTCCAAGGAGGGACTCTGAGCCAGCCAGGCACAAAGGAAGTCCCATTTCTGGTGTCTGTAAGGACTCAGCTAATCAGCAGTGATAACTCCACTTCTGCATTCCCATTTATTCTGAGACTGTTTTCAGATGGCGTGATCTATATTGGACATTTTTGTTTTAATAGAGAAAATACAAGCACAAAACAGACACTGGGTTTCTCTGAATTCTGAGCTGCTTTATTAACTGTCTTTATTCCTTCGGAATTTCAGTGTTGAGCTATTCCAGAAGCTGGACCCCAGTGCAGTGACCATGGCTGCCAAGGCCACGTTTGAGGAGGCTTTTTTGGGCCTGCAGAAGCTGTTGGCAGCAGTGAAGGACATCCGTGAGGGCATTGGCAGGTGAGCACTGCAGCAGGGCACAGAGTGTGTGACAGGCAGTCACAGAAGTCTGAAGAGTTTCAGCCCCAGAGCACTCTTTGTTCTGTGTGCTTGGGGACATGATTTGCAGTAAAGATCCTGTTGTCAAGGCTGCCCTGAACCGTGGGTGGCAAAAGATCATGAAAGTGTTGCAGATGTGGAGATCTCCTGTAGGGAATTGCCTTCTGTGTCTGGGATTTGTTTTGTAGTGTTTGACCAGCAAGTTGCCTCTGCTGAGGTGTAACTGGAGCTTTTAATGATTGTGATTAATACATCAGTTTTGATGGCAGGAACTTGGAATAATTCTGGGCATTTGTGTTCCAAATGTGAGGCCCACTCAGATGGGGGCCAAGTTCCAATAGAATGAAGGATATGAAGTTTTGGGGCTTTGCTGTTCCCAGTTTGAGTGTTCTTCATGGCAGCTGTAACAATCAGCTGCCTTCTCTCTTCAGGCAGGATAATATTCCCTCTGTCTTCACAGAATCCCAGAATGATCTGAGTTGGGAGGGACCTTAAAGCCCATCCAGTGTCACCCTCTGCCACAGGCAGGGACACCTTTCACTATCCCAGGGTGCTCCAAGCCCTGTCCAGCCTGGCCTTGGACAATTCCAGGGATCCAGGGGCAGCCACAGCTTCTCTGGGCACCCTGTGCCAGGGCCTCCCCCCCGTCACAGGGAACAATTCCTTCCCAATATCCCATCTAACCCTGCCCTCTGCTGTTCTATTTACAGCACAATAAATTGGAAGTTTCAGGAAGAATAAGGAATCTCCTGTGTCATCTTGGCTTAGTTCCTTTTTCATGGCAGTGAAATATAGATCCATTCAAAGAATTACAGTCTCTCTTTCAAATATATATAATCAAAATAATAGAAAATTAGAAGCAGAAAAATACGGGTAGAAATGTGGGCTTGAGCAGCTGAGTGCTGATAGATTCAATTTATTGCTGTGGGTTTTTTCACTCCAAGGAAATCGTTTCAATAAAGCAGGTTACTGCTAAACTATGCTCTCTTCACTCCAATGCTCAAGTTTTTGCAACAGATCTTATGGTATCAGTTTATAGATGTGGTGGATGAGATTAAATGGGAATAAGGAATATTCAGGATGGTTATTTTGTGTTGCAGAGGTGTTTCATTGAAAACTATTGGGTTTGTTTGTGTGGGAGAGCTCTGTAAAAACAAAAACCCCTGAAATGCACCTTTGGAATGGAGTAGTTTTCCTGGACACTGTGGAAATGCCTGCTCTGATGTGCAGGTTTGCAGTAGGTGGCATCGTGGAGCAAGGAATGGGGAGAATTTGCACCAGGCATTCCCTGCATTGGCCTTGAGTGGAGGGATTTAAGGGAGTTTGAGAGTTCTGAGGAGTTTTTCCATGGAGCCAGGAGTCAGGTTAATCTCTCATTGCAGTTTTATGAATATTATGGAGTATTAAAGCAGAAATTAGAAGTTTTCATAGAATCTGAATGGTTGGGGTTGGAAGGGACCTTAAAGCTCATCTTGTTCCACCCCCTGCCATGGGCAGAGACACCTCACTTCCATTTTGCTCTAAAACTGACCTTGCAGCATATTTATTTTTCTTGATTTTTGAAAATAATGCCTCTCAGTGACTTAATCTAATGGCATGACTGCAGGAAAGGAGGCTCTGGAGAAAAAATAGTGAGGAAGTTGTCTTGAATATTTGGAGATAACACAGCTTTTAGTGATGAAATACAACTGATTCTGTGGTACCTTCTGGTCTCTGCTGTCCAGAGCAAAGAAGAGAGAAAATATCTTGTGAAAGTGTGGAAGCTTTGCCAGTAAATTATATTGAAAGTTCATCTGCATTGAAAGTTTAGATTTTCAGATTGTTAAAAACAATTAGAAAAACATGATGATGCTTTTTGAGATAAATGTAATGATACCCTTAATCATAAAAAAAAACCAAAACTGCACCAGTGGCACTGCCCCAGCTATTCAGGCTTGATGGCCAGAACATGTTAATGACAAATACAGATGGAGAAAAGGAAAAAAAAACAGCTGTTTCATTTCAAGATGTGTCAGTAACAGCTTTTGGCACATTACCCTGCTCTGGTAACTTCTGTCACACCGTGCAGGTTTTTTATTTTATCTTGGCTTCTTCCTCTAACAGCATTAGTGGCAGAGTGATGTTTGTATTGCACAATTCTGCATGCCAGCAAGGACAGCCTACAGCTCTGAAATTAAGAATAATCAGCATGGTTTCCATATTCTAACTGTATACCATTACTGTTGGTAATGAGCAAAGGGTATGAAACCTCTGAAATTTAAGCATCCAGTAAATTTGTGATTTTAAATAATTTTGGATTGAGGATTTGTGAGTGTTCTCACTGGTGGTTTATATTGATGTTTGGGTTGGGTATCATTTGGAACCAGTTAATTGGGGCACCTTATTTAAGGTCTCTTTAATTAACTCTTTAAAATAAAGTAGGGCTTTAGATTAGCTGATGTTTGCCCTCAGCTGAATGGAACTTGTGATTCCAATATATGCAGCCCTAAGGAATTGGACACTGTCTTCATGTTTCCTGCCAAGTTTCTTTTAGATAAGAAATCCTTGTTCATAGAAAAGAAAGAAAATTCAGTCTTTGGTGAACTGATACAGTTATTTCAAGTTAGATTTTTTCTTTTCATCTGTTGGGTAAAAAAGATTTTTTTTTTGTTCATATGCCAACTTTAAAATCACTCACAGCTTATAGCATATACACTTAGATACAGGCCTCCTAAATATTTATACTAATATGCTGTCACCTGTAAAAATATTTGTCTCTTACTGACTGCATAAGGGTCCTGAATTCTGCTTTCCTAATATTTTATCTAAATGGAATTTCTCTTACACTCCAAATGGTTTGGAAAAACGTGGTTTAGTTAAGGGCTCCATAAATATGTGTAAATTAAAAGTGTAATTTCTTAAGATTTCAGTAGTGCCAGGAGAGTGTTACTATATCAGAACTGATCACTGAATTTAAAAAATTTAAAAACAATGCTGCAGTTTTACTAGTTTTAGTACAGAACTCCACAGATGCAGAGAAACTGTGTCCTCTTTATTTTTTCAGCTGGTCACTGGAGGAATTGAGGTTTCTTTTCTTGGTGTCTCATTAGAGGATTGCCTTCATTCCCTTGGGCTCCTATGGCAGTTAATAATTTCTACCATAAAGACCCAATAAAGTCTCTAGATGAAGAGCTCTGCCTTTAATATTACTCTGCATGCAGTCTCTTTGTGGAAGGGAAATGGAGATTAGCTCCCTGTTCAAAAAGTATCAGGCATTCCAATCACTACTTGTTTGATCTTTATGGTTTTATGCATTTAGGTGAAACCTGAAACTGAACTTACCCACAGCCTTCTCTGCTTCCAGGCCCAAATGGAGATATTCTGTTGTGCCCATTGTAATGACAGCTGTAAGAAATAATATCTTCAGAAAACTGTGTAGAACCCCACTGGAGTCCTTAGGTTGAAGCTGAAGTTCAGGATGGGGGGTGCTGAGCTGTGATTCTGCAAGGCTGTGCTGGTGCACAAGCCAAGTGATTCCATGGATTTCCACCCTCTGCTTTTGAGCCAGTGTGGAGAGAGGAGCAGCAGCAGTGGTTGGTGTTGTAGTGGTCACAGTGCTGAGGCTCACACGGCTGCTTAGGACAGTTGGGTGTAAAAGCCCTTTGCTTCATGGATTACTGATTTAGTGGAAGTTCTCTAGACATAGTTCTGTAGTTGAGGCAGACTTTTTATCGCTGAGAAACTTCCATGGAAACAAGGGCAACTTGATTTAATGAGGTAATAGAGGCAGAGTCAACGCTCATACAGACAGGTCCAGATTTCCCAGTGTACACCTTCCCTTAAAATGTTCATTTTCCATAGCACAGGCAATGAAAGGATCATGAAGTGATTGAAAGCAGTAGGGAGCAGTGGTGCTGGGAAATCTTTGCTCTGCAGACAGGAATGTGTCAGTTTTGTACAGAATATATTCCCAGACTGGAGCTGGTGTTGCAGCCCCTGTTTAGCTGCAGACAGCACCAGGCTGATGATGGATGCTGACCTGTTGGGAATCTGGGGGGGAAGTTGTGGTGCAGGCTCTTCCCTCAGCAGCTCCCCAGAGCTCTGTGTGGAGCAAGGTTCTCCCCTCAAAACAACAAATCTCTTTTATTTGGAGCTGCTGTAAAAGTTGGAGCCAAATGTCAGACTTCTCATTCCATGGTACAAACCCAGAAACCATTGGCATCCTCCAGACAAAGGCTGTAAAATGAGGTGCAGCATTTAACATTAAGTTACTTGGGTGATTAATTACACAATTTAGGTTTTTTCCCCCAAAGAACTGGAGGCACAGTGGGTTTGTCTGTCCACTTGAGGTCTTGCAGGGATACACTTGAGTGTGTTCCCTTTCTCCTTCCTCTGGAGAGCTCCTGTGGCCAGGTTTTCCACTGTCAGCTCCACCACTTATCCATGTGTGTCCTTGGCCCAGCAGGAAGAACAGGATGGACAGATTTTGCCCCAGCATTTTGTGATGGCCTTGGGGTGTGGATATTTCTAACACCTCAGCTTTTATGTTGTGTCCATTTGTTCATCCAGGCTGATGGCAGCAGCTTCTGCCTGGACTGGAGGGAAGGATTCCATGAGGAATCAGCCTCTCCCAGGCTAGGGATGCTCCACTCCTGCTGCTGCAGGTGCTGGGTGTGATGGGCAGGGCTGGATAGGCTGGAGCTGCTGGGGGGGAATGGGAGCTGCTGGGTGGGAATGGGAGCTGTTAGGTGGGAGTGGGAGCTGCTGGGTGGGAATGGGAGCTGTTAGGTGGGAGTGGGAGCTGCTGGGGGGGAATGGGAGCTGCTGTGCAGTTCCAGCTGCCAGGCCTCCCAGCGTTTCCATGGAGGGTTGCTGGCAGCTTCTCTCTGCTGGGTTTTCCGCTGCCAAAGCCGATTGTCGCTGAGGTGCCCAGGGAAGGCTCTGAGGTGTTCTTAGGCAGAGCAGCCAGTTGGTTCCCTTCCTGACTCGTAGTTGGCAGGTTTAAGGCAAACATTTTGGGTACTGCTTCTTAGGAGGGGGGTGGGCAGAATGCATGACTAATTTTTGGTGATAATTCCTATGAAAAACGATGAGAAAACGCAGTGGACACTCCAGTTACAGTAGGTCTTGTGCTGTGTCATGGTCTCCCAGCCTGCTTCGAACACAGGGTCCTTTAACTGGGATTTTAAAACTCATTCTGTTACTTTTCTGTTTTTTTTTCAATTCCTAATTAATTCATTTATAAATGAAGCTTACAGCTTGCAAAGAGGAGGGAGAGGAGAATTTGGGCACTTTCCCATGGGAAAGTAAATAGAGCTTTCCCCAAAAGATTTTTTCTTTTTCCAAGTCCAGTCACTACCTTAATCATGATTTAACTATGTAAGACTTAAAAATCAGAATTATATCACTATCTCTTAATATATATAAGGTGTTACTTGTGTTTTAATGTTGATTTTAAGGCACATTTTGCAGCATTTAGGAGGGTTCTGCTTTTCCTGGTGAATACAAATGAAGTTACACTGAGGTGGAACTGAATTGTATCTGCCTAAATAGATGAGGATAATTAATTTGGTTAAAAACCAACTTGTCCATTGGATTGGGTTCGGATCCTTGTGGAAAAGGGTGTCCATCAAGGTGCTGCATTAAAGCCACCTCTCTTCAGCTGCCACATCCCACTGGCCCTTGGCAGCATTGGGTGGGAATTGGTGGTTAGTAGAAGCAGCAAGAATGGGAAGTGAATTGCAGCTTTTTGGCTGCACATGGGAATGTGGAGGGAATGAGTTAAAGCTGGGGTGGGAATGTTGTGTATCCTTTAGCCCGTGGGCCTCGCTGGTGGGCACCAAAGGGCTTTCAATTAGTGCTGGGTTTCCTCCCTCCTCATACAGAAACGGCTCACAAAAACATGGAGGGAATTTTTAATTAGAAAAAGCCTCCAGAAAAGGCCTCACAGAAATAATAACCTCTTTAATTCTGTTAAGAGTAGTGGAAGGGAAAATTCTTCAAAGTTCATAATTTCTGTTTTGTTCAAGTAATTTTTTTTTCCCTTGAAGATTTCTGACTTATTTTTTTAACTCTTTCATAGACTCCTTTTCTACTTGCTTTAAAGCATCCCCATACTTTTCTTTTTCAGAATTTTGACCCCAACCAGCAGTTTCCAAGATATTTGGACCCTCTATAGCTTCCTCAGAAGACATGAGGTATGACATTTTCTGTCATGTTTGACCACTTCACTGACAGATTTTATTTCAAGTAGCTCTGAGGTCATGTCTCATCACTGTATTATCATTAACAGATTTTTTTTTTTTGCTCTTAGTTGCTGAACATGAAGATAGATTTTGGTTGGATTTCAACAGATATTTGAATTGTTTGTGATTTGCTGAGTGCTCACTTGGTGTGAGCACTTGCTCTTGAGAGTAAAAAGCCTTGAAATTAATGTTTTTACTAGAATATTTCTGTTTAATACTTTACATATTTCAGGCTTGCAGTGCTCTGCTATGCAGGGAAATATGTTTGGGGTTTCGGACAGGCCTTCACATATATTTCTGGAATTGATGCAAGTCAGAGCTGATTTCATTTGAGATACACACACATATATCTATATTTATGTATATGTATATCTAAATAAAACTGTAGGGTAATTTAAGAGGGGAGGAAGAATTATTCATGGTGTTTTAGATTTGTGCAGAAGTGGTTAGAAAATGAAGCTGGAATTTGTAATATTACATTTTACTACAAGATACAGGATGACTCTTGCACTGTCTCAACTTGGGAGCCTGTTAGGGAATACATGAGCTGTGTCTGCTATTCCTGCTGTATAATTGTAGCAGACATGTGATACTTGATAAATGACTGTATTAATTTATTCTTCTTTGTTTTAGATCAATAACAGTCTGAAATTCAGTGCTGAGGAGCTGTATGAGTGTGTTTCACAGGAGCTCTACAGGTGAGTTACTGACCCCAGCAAGGGGGTTGAGGCAGCTTTTACACCTCTGTTAATGAGGGTACCATAAGAGGAATCATCTGGGTCAATAAAAATCCCCCTTTGTAGGAACAGTGTAGGGAAAATAAATGGGGGATTTCTTTAAGTCCCTTTTTAATTTTAATGCCTTATTAACACAGAGCAGGAGAGGACAGAAATTAAATTGGAGATGAGGCATCAGTGCCTACATGGTGATTTTCAGCTGTTGAAGGGGAGGTGTTGAGCCCCTCTTTGCTTTGCCAGTGGTTTCTGGCTCATTTCTTAATGAATTTGTGTCACTGAAGGTTTGTGAATCCAGGTTCTGGGAGGTTTCTAAAATGCCAGCATACATTTTTAATGATTCTGAGCTGGCTAATAAAGGACAGGCAGCTGCTTTTTGCTGTTGTGTGGATATGAATGAGCTGTCACTGGCCAGGATCACCTGAGTGAAAGGCTGGAGGGTGAATTACTCCAAAAAGCTTCCCTTTGCATGGATTGATTCTGGGTCCCTGAATCTTCTGTGAAGTCCAATGTGCAGATTGCAAGATCAGGGGACAGAATTATTCAGGGAGGGAGACATTCAATATTTGTATCAGTAATAAAGAACAGTTTAAAAACTTCACTCCCACAAGTTGATGGCTCCAGACCTGTATTGATACAGGCATAAAGAAAAGAGTGTGTGTAAATTCCTGCCTAGCAGAGTAAAACAAATACTTTGGAGACTGCCCTGGCAGCCCTCAGGCTGTGCTTGGGGAACTCAGTGATTGGGGTTTTCTTCCTTTTTTGAGGAGCAGCTTTTAAATGGTCTTTTGAGAAAGAATCTTTTGAAAACTTAAGTTGGGGCGTGTTTATATGTGATCAGGTTGAGATTACTCTTTTGAAAGGGTCTAAGTCATGAGGGGGTGTATTCAGATCCTTAGTTTGAGTGTGAGTACAGGATATATCAGTGGGGATGGTGTGAACTGAACGTCCCAGAATCCCAAATCTCTCCAGAGGGTGAATGTCAGTGAGCTCTCCTGCCAGTTGTTCCACTTTACCTGCCCTAGAGGGAACAGCTCTGCCTGTGGCAGCTGTGGGCTGGCTGCTGTAAGGAGCTCCTGTGAAATCCTCAGATTTAGCAGCTGGAGGGCAAAAGTCACTGCTGCTGCTTGAGTTTGATGGAAACGTCCTTGAAAATTTAACGATTATTTGAAAAGATTCCTGTTCTGCTGTGCCCTGCTAACCTTTCTCTCCTGTCTCCCAGGGAGAGGCTGGAAGTGGGCTGCTGCCAGCTGGCACAGCTGGAGCAGACGCTGGAGCAGTGCCAGGCGTCCGTGCACAGGGAGGCCGAGAGCCGGGGCTGGCTCTGACCCGGGCTCAGCCGAGGGAGCTCCGCCTCCTCGGGGAGGAGAGGGAAATGCTGGAGGAGCCAAAAACCTGCCGGCTTTTCTTCCTCAGCGCTGCTGGTTTGGGTTGAAGGGAAAACACGGTTTCACATTGGACGTTAAATGTCGGGATTTCTGCTGAGAATTCTGTTCACTAGTAGAACGTTCTGTCTTGAGTGAGGGTGCTGCTGGATAGCCATGGGTAACCGGGAGAAGCAGGGCTGGTTTGGGGTGCAGCAGCTGTGCTGTGCTGCTCTGAGCATCCAGCGCTCCTGTGAGGAGCTGAGCTGTTCATGGCTGTATAGGAAAACCCCTCTGGTTGTTTTGCTGGTACTTTATAAGTCACAAGTGAGAGAAAGGAATCTGTTGTGTCACCTGGGGACTTGGAGGGCAGGAAGTAGCTGAGTGCAAGGCCAGGAATGAAGGACTGACCCACAGACACGTGTGTGTCCTGTGCAGTGAAGGCTTAAGAGAGGATATAGAATGGGCAGAGGAGCAGATTGATGCTCGTTTTTCCTTAAAGACAAAACAGACCTCCCTATCCTCACACAAGTGTTTGTCCCAGACCCCTTTTCAGAGGAAAAGGGCATTTCTCCTTTGTTTAAGCAGGCATTTTGTCTTCTTACAGTGGAAACGTGCTAGCAGTGCTCTAGGGGAAACTTCTTATCCTGCTCTTGCCACATTCTCCTGGAAGGTGGGCCTGGCCCTCCCTGCTCTCCAGGTGACATTCCTCTCTGGCTGCACTGTTGGTTGCTTTCCAGAACTGCTTTAAGTCCATGAAACTTCCCCAAAGCCATTTTCTAAGGCCTTTAACGCTACCTCTTCTTGTATGTATTTGTACAGAGATGAGTTGACTCGCAAAGTTCTGAAGCGTCTATTTTGATATTAACTTTTGGATGTATTTGTAAATTCTTGATTGTAAAAATGTAATTTATTGTTACATTAAAGAGTGTTTAATTCTGAGTGGCTCTGTGCTGGCTGTGCCCAGTCCCTGTGGATGCAGGTGCAGCACAGTCCTGTCCAGTCCCCAGGGAGTGGGCTGGAATTCCTGTTGAACCCCGTGGCTGTGCAGGGCTGTTTCCATCGGACTTCTCCAGCCCTGGGAGCAGGTTTGGGACATTGGCTCAAAGGTGCTGATGGGGCACGCTGTGTCCCGACCCTGGCCCAGCTGCAGCTCATGCTGGCTGGGAAGGGCTGTTGTTGAGGGCCAGTCTTCTCTTCCTCACTCTCTCTGTGGCTCTCCCTGCTCAGCTGGACCAGCTTCACAGCCTGCAGGGGCCAGTGAAGTTCCTGGGCCTGGCGTGTTTTCCCACTCCCATGGGAAGCTGGAGCCCCTGGCCTAGTGCCAGCACAGGTGTGGCTCATCCCTAAAGCTGCCCAGGTGAAGGAGCAGCTCCAGGTGCAGCTTTGCACCCCTGTGTTGTGCATTTGAAAATTTGTGTGGCCCCTGTCCCCCCAGCCCTGTGGGGCACCACCCAACCCTGCCGAGGTTTCTGTGCACAGCCCCGGAGCAGGGAAAGCCCTGCCCGACATGCCCCAGGGGCTGTGGGGGCTCCGAGCCCCTGGTCCCTCCAGCAAAAAGCCTGACTCTCCCCTGCAGGCATGGGGGACATGGGACACTCCACCCCCTGCCCCTGTCCTGTGCCTACACCCATCTGAAATGTCACTTTCAGTATCACAGACTCCTCTTTGGACACCGCCTCCTTGAAGAAAAGGACACAGAGCCAGGTCAGGGCACGCCTGTGGTGCAAGGGTTTCCCAAAAGGTACCTTTAATGTGTTTGCAGCAGCAGCAAGCAGTCAGTGCTAGTTTTGGCACCCAGAGTTAGATGTGCAGCACTACACATTAGACACCAAGTCATCCCACCCCCATGTTTGATCCATAGGAATAGAGAAAGTGAACTAAAACAGGACTATGAGCACATACAAAATCAAGTTATTTGTGTTCTATCACACTTCCAGCTGGTAATATTAGAAAAATAAACTTAAGACAGGTACTACAACACATTTTTTTTGCCAGCTGGCAAGAATTTAAAACCCATGAGAACCCCCCTCCCCAAACTGTTGTTGTTGTACAAAGATCAGCTCACCCAGAGTAACAAAACTGCTGTACAGAAAGCACACTCTGCATTCTCCTCAAAGTACCTGGAGCCAGAATCCTTTTCCCACCCTAGAAAGTCTGGGTGTGTCATGTCCAGAAACCCTGTGCAGCTCTAAGGAAGGTGGTGCAGACTAACTCACACTACTGCAGCAGCTCACCTGCAGGGGCAATCCACTGTCCCACTTGGGCTCTAGAAACTCCAAGGCTGTCTCTTTGTTTCAATAATCATTTATCTGCCATTTGCATTTCAACAGACAAAACACTCTGCTGAGTATATAAAAACTGTTATAAAAAGGCAATTGTAAAAGATAAGGTATTAGCAGAGGCATGTCAGCTTTTTTCTTTAATAAAAAAAATAGCCATTATATCTATTTAAATAAGGCTTCTTGTTACAGATTGTTCCAGTTACTGAAGGAAACCAAGGCCTGATGAAAGAAAAAAACATTATCCCCCACAAATGTTACCCTTTCTGCCCCAAGAACACACCTCCAGGAAGTCATCCAATGTGCAAAGTGACAAACACTGGGGGAAGCTCCTGAAATGATATGCCCAGTCTAGTTTCTCTTGCGTTATCACCAAAATCTTAAAACAAAACCAAAACCTTTAAAGTTCTAAAATACACAAAAAACCCCTTCATCTCAATATTCTTTCCAAAACGAATATATACAGCACATTAATATGCAATATGCAAAAGCTCTGTGTTGCTGTTGGCAACATCCATGCCCTCCCCACCCCTATTCACAGGTGTACCTCTACTGAAACACAATTACATCACTAAGCCTGTTAGTTTGAAAAGGGAATTTAATTCACTTAAAACTTGTAAATTTTGGTGTAGGGGCTCCACTCATTTGACTCTGGATTGTAGACCTCAAGCGTGTTCAAGAACTCATTGCCATCGAAGCCCCCCACTGCATAAATGGTGTTTGCCACCGTGGTGATGCCAGCGTTGCTCCTGGGCGTGGTCATGCTGCCCATCATCTTCCACTCGTTCCTGGCAGGGTCGTACATCTCCACGCAGTTCACCGCGTGCGTGCCGTCAAATCCTCCAGCCACAAACAGCTTTCCTGTGGGAGGAAAGGGAGCTCACTGCTCTGCACCAGCTGGCCCCGTGCTCCCACCAGGACAAAGCCCTAAGGGACACCAGGTGCTGTCGCAGACCTTGGCCTGGTCAAGGTCTGCACTTACAGGAGCAATGTGCCTTGGGTCTCCTGCCCATGACAGCTCATGGGAATTTGATTCAGAGTAAGAGCAAAGTCCAAACAGGTGCAGCTCTAGAAGCTGCACAGTAACACTTTC
Organism: Sinosuthora webbiana; assembly: GCA_013397395.1. Classification (NCBI taxonomy): domain Eukaryota; kingdom Metazoa; phylum Chordata; class Aves; order Passeriformes; family Sylviidae; genus Sinosuthora; species Sinosuthora webbiana. Next base: position 417,145 of record VXBN01012451.1, read on the forward strand.
AGAAGACTGACACGGGGTGAATGCCCCACAACCAAGAGGTTTTTGCTTTTTAATCAGAACTGGCCGTTTAGCCAGGCTCCTACTGTATTGTTTCCTCCCCAAAAAAGGAGCACAGCTTTGTGTCCACTCGCGCCAGAGCAAACATGCAAGGCCCCGAGGCAGCAGCAGGAGCAGCAGCCCAGCCCTACCATCACGGACGGCCACGCCGGCGCCGCGCCGCGCCACGTTCATGGGCGCCATCAGGGTCCAGGTGTTGTTCTCGGGGTTGTAGCGCTCCACGCTGTTGAGGCAGTTCCACGACTCGGCCCCGCCGATGATGTACAGGTACCCCCCCAGCTCACACACAGCTGACTGGTGCCTCCCTGCAAACAGAGCCAGCAGTCAGCCACCAGCAACGGCCCACAGCAGCAGCAACTCAAAGGGGCTTTGCTTTGGTCTAGTTTTTGGTTTGGTGCAGTTCTGCAGTTGCCCTTTTCTCCCCATCCCTGCCCAGCTCAACAAACTTACGGATGTTAAGGGGAGCACAGCTCGTCCAAGCCTTTGTTACAGGATCAAACACATCACAGTTCTTCAGCCCCTTCTGGCCGTAAGGATCAGAACCACCCACAATGTACAGCTTTCCATTCAGGGCACACACTCCTGTCGACAGAGGAAAGAATGGCAAGTGAGTAAGAAGTGGCTGAGTTTCCAGCCCCCAGCCCGGGCGCTGCAGAGGCCTCACCTGCGTTGCAGCGGTTGGTCCGCAGCTCCGGAACAGGGGTCCAGTCATCAATCTCAGGCTCGTACATCTCCCCACAGCTCAGATCATCCGAGTGGCCGTTTGACCCGCCCACAACGTACAGCTGCCCCTGAGAGAACAAACAACACCCGGCACCTCAGCACACCACTCAGCTCGTGAGCGCTCAGGGAACCGTGGAGCTACAGAGAAACAACTTCTAGAGCCATCCTGTCCAGCGTGCCCTGTCCAGCTCAGCCCTGGTGGCTCCTACAGGCTTGCTCCCCACTCCACACACCATCAGCACTGCCATCTGGAACCGGGCCCTCGGCGTCCTCATGGGCGCGATGAACGTCCAGGTGTCCTTCTCGGGGTCGTAGCACTCCACGGTGCGCAGGCACTCCTCCCTGTTGTAGCCCCCTGCAAGCGAGAGGTTACTGGCGCCACGTTCAGAGGCACCAGCACAGCCCCGTGCCCGGCGCCCCAGCTCACCCGCAGCGATGAGCTTGCCGTGCAGCTCGGCCGTGCCCAGCCCCGAGCGCGCGTACTGCATGGGGGACATGGGCTTCTCGATGAGGTCGCTGGGCTGCAGCTCGAAGCTCAGGCTCTTGAGCAGGCGCGGGGTGCTCGAGGGGGAGCTCTGGGGGCTGTTGCGGCCGTGCAGGAAGATCACACACAGCACCCCGTCCAGCACGGCCAGGCACAGGTACGTGTTACCTGCGGGGACAGCACACGCCACTGAGCACGGTGCCGCGCCAAGGGGGACTGAGCTGGATGCCAAATGGGCTCTGCTGGGCGTGCCACTCCCCTCGGCAGCACGGAAATGTCATTGTTTCACGTTACTGGGTCCAAGTGTTAGAAGAAGTGTTAGTTATTGACAACTATGCTTTAGATCCTAGAAGAATGGCAAAAGAGAGATGACAGCAACCTAAACCTGTGCTGTGAGTCTCCTGGCACACACAGAGCAAACAGCTCTGGTAATTAACTATGGACTGCTCATCTCTTTAGGATTTTCTGGGAAAATGATGACACACCGTGGATTTAGCTGATAGGGAACTGAGATGTATGCGATCCCAGTTTGGCCCAGGTACATCAGAAGCACCCTACAATTTACTTGACTTGTATCATCAGTAAGAAAAAACACCTCAGCATTCCTCAGAGATGTGAAGGAAATCCCCAGGGAGCAGAAGGTGGCAGGTACCCGAGACCAGACACATCTGTTAGACAACCCCTGCCCCTGTTACTCACTCGAAGTCTTCTCTGAAGCAATGATTTTCCACTCGTGTTTAGGACTCTGAACAGTAGCATTTGGAGAAAGACTTCCAGAGGAGCTGCTACTGATCTGCTTGTGATCATTCTCACGTGGTGGCCTCTTCTGCAAAATCAAAAGGCAGCTACAGAAACCTAGCCAGAGACTACAGCTCCTTCTACCTCTGCTTCTCTGAGATACTGCAGCTACTCCAGAGCACACTCGTCTACCACCTCCGCAGAGCAGCATTTATAGCACACCTATATTTTCAGCAGAACATCCTGCCTGCCCAGCAACAGCAGCCAAAAACCACCCTACACTTTTCTCCTGGAACTTACTTTATCCTGTGACTGCTGGTGCTGGACTGCAAATCCCTGAAGTGAGTGTGCATTTCTAGCAGGATTTACAAATGTAAGGAAAGAGCTACACGCAGCTGGAGAGAACTGAGCTACCACATAGGAGCCTCAGTCCCAAGCTCTGCTTCTGGAGCTTGAGTTAATTATATAATGCTGTTTGAAGTGAATTAACTGTTCTCTTCATTCCCTGAAGACAAACTAATTTCACCTCAGTTCCTCTCTGTGCTCAGATTAGCTATTTCTTGGATTTTATTCCCTTGATACTTCCCACTAACAAGAGATTTCTGCTTTCTTTTCATCTGCAATTAAATTTATACTGTAACTTCCATTATTTTGCTCTATTAAGAAAAAACTCAAATTTTCCAGTTTCAGCACAGTTGGCTGGATTGTTGAGGCTTTTCCTGAAGCACAGGAAGTTACTGTGCCATCTATTCTGTTCAGCAGCAGAGTTGATGACCACAGTCCCAAGTCTGATGCTTGCACAGTTCCCTGGAGCCTGATCTCCATGGAAACTGTCACAAGACTTCTGAAACACATCACCTAACTCAGATAACCTCACACAGAGGAGCTGGATTGCTAAGCTCAGCTCACTGTGACAACCAGTGCACTTGTAGAGAGCATTTTTGTTATTTCTCAAACTTCATACTATTAACCACTTATGCTCTTGTCTTTAAATTGCCTCAACAGCAACAGAAAATACAAGGTTTTGTAATTTAAAAAAGTAAAAGCTACGATTTTTCCAGGACTGGCAGTAGGGGTTTTTTAGTGTTAGTTCTCTCAACTGTTTAGGATGTCTGAAGTTGGTGATTTTTCTTATGAGAAAGGATTTGTAGAAAAACATTGAGAAGTCCTGGTCTTATTTCTGAAAATGAACCATCTTAATGTTCACCTCTCTGCTTCTAAGCATTACAAGTGGTACCCAGACATGTAGAACTCTGTGAAAGCTTTCTAAAAACAATTAAGAAACTGGAAAATTAGCTGGCTTTTCCTTTTCCTCTCATTTCACTTCTGAAATCCACATTCTGGGATGGACAGTGTTTTACACATTAGCTACAACTTTCATGAAGGAAACTTTTTGTATGAACATGTTTCACTGTCATAAAATATCACGATGTATTTGCTTCAAAATCATAAATTTAAACCAAGTTCATCTGTATAATTTACAACTGTCAGTCCTTTTTTATTCTTTCTATCTTAGCCTGTGTTTGTACTAAGCCATGTGGCTTTCTGGAGTTCAGAAGGATTACACCTGGTAAGAAAAAAAAAAAAAGCCATAAAAAAAGACCTTTCAAAAAGCACAGGAGTGATTTGCACTCAGTCAGTGAGATTTGGCAGCGACACCAACCAGTGCAGCTGAACAAAAGCAGCGGACGCTGGCAGCTCAAGGATTAGAACTTGGATTTGGAATCTTTTTCTGGGCCCAAATTTACCAGACACATTCCCCACTGCAAGCCAAGCAGTCCGTGTTTCTCTACAGTCTCTGGGAACTCTACAAGGTCTCAGCTGACTTCCTACAGCTGACTGCTTGTCTGCCTCTTCTTTCTTCTAACAGCCAGGATTGATTTTGAAGTCAGAATTAGAGCACACTGTTTTGCAAAGCCTGAGAGTCAGCCCAGCCTGTCAAAGAGACAAGCTGAGAGCACATCATGGCCTGCAGCAGCTCCCAGCCAGACACCTTCTCGTGATGCATTCCTCCACTATGGCACCTGCTGCCTTCTCTGCCAGCAGAACACAGGACTTCAGGTGTGCTGTAAACTGCTCCAGTCTACCTGGGGTTACCTGAGACTGTCTGCAATTTGTACCTGCACAAACTGAATGTGGTCATCACTGTCATACACCTCAGCCTGTCCATCTAGCAGATTTCCATCAAGCAGCTTGTGATCAGCTGAGTAGTACAGCGTTTGCACCTGCAAAAACAACAACAGAACACCCATGTGGCTGCTGTCTCTGTGCTCCTCAGCTACAGGCACATTACCCCAGGCACCACACTGCTCGTCAGCTCATCTTAAGCTCGCACAGTGGCAAAACTAAAAGGAAGCAGATGTCATGGTGGCAATCTTCAAACAGGGGGTGAAGGTTCCTTACTTTCTCAGCTTGAGAGAAATCTTCATTTTCCATGGGCTTCTGCTGTTTTCCCAGCACAGAAACATTAGACAAGCAAAAGGCACATTAATTTGCAGAGTTACACAAATTCACAGTCTCATGCAAGCATTTTCCCTTATCCCTGCACACAAGTTTTCTGCTATGAAAAATACACATATTTATCTCCATCAAAAAAGGCCAAGAGAAGCCAACAGTGGACTCTAAAAGAAAGGTATGGGAATCAGGGAAGACAACACAAATATAAGTTCTGGAAGAAACTGTTGTCCACCACTGAAATCAGATGCAGCTGTTTCAATGAAATGCATCTTAATTTCAACATAATCAAAGCTTTTAAATGAGTTTCTCCAAGAGGAAATACACACTTATACGACAGCATCAACAATTCTCTTGCCTAGACAAGTGTTTCTGGGGATCTTTCACGTTTGTAATAGCAGACTTGGAAAACTGTGAAGAATTTCACAAGATTTGGTCAAGTCTTTTTTGCTGAAGCCAATTAGAAATTTTGTCTCCCCACTTATTTTGCCACTAAACACTGCCCAGGTTACATCTACCATTAGTATTCATGAGAAAAGCCATTTAACAACACACAAGTTTCAAAATAATGCATCCTGTAAAGGAGTAAGTAAACACCATTAAATCATCATGATCGTTCTCTGCCCACAGCGGATTTTCTTAGGAGCACTGGGGCAGGACTGCTGCTTCTGTACGTGTCAATACACTTGAGGCTCTTCTTGGTTCTTCAGCCTTGGTATCCTAGTTTTGTTAATAAACCTATGGGGAGATAAACCAACGGGGAGGAACAACCATTAGAAGCTTTTACCTACTGTGCATTTACAAGCAAAACCTGCAAAGGAAAACATCACCAATCTACGGCAAGCCTCAGTACCACCTCCCCAAACTAAAGCAGATACAGGCCACTCTGAGGCTACTATACAGCAACAGGGAGCAAAAAGGAAAGTGAAGACCAGACTGGACAGTGCATTCAGCTCACCTGAACACCCCCCCAGTTTCTCAGCTTAGGGGTACCTACAGCAAAATTTAAATTCTTTAGGGTCATAGTTAAAAAAGTGAAGAAGGAGAAAAAAAAAAAAAAAAGTAAAAAGGGATCATCCTTCATATTGGCTTTTTTTGTTTTTTTTTTAATGTCTAATCCCATAATCCCATTTTCTTAAAGACTAACCTCTTCCATTAGATCTTCCAGGCTGCCTCCGTTCTCCCAGATGCTGCGCTGTACCCAGTTGATTACCTTTGTGTACAATTTGCCATTGCTGGGTAGGCCAACATTGTCTTCCAGCATTATTTCAAGCTTGAGGGAGAAAAGAAAAAATTATTTACTCTCTAGGAATTACCCTGTAGCATAAGTACTCTACACAGTGAGCACAATTCTCACTTTACCACAGAGCCAGAAAACACCATAAGGAGCTTTCAGCCTATGGAACTAGGAAGCACATTTAAATACAATCATCTTTTACACCTGGAAAGGATGACAGCACCTGTTCTCTACAGTTAAGGTTCAGAGTAGTTAGGAACAGGACACAGATCCAGAATTGTCACACTGTTGGCAGCAGTCAGCACACCAAGATTTCCTGCCCCCAAAAGGGAAAGAAATCCCAGCTGCTCCTCAGGTTGCTTTTTGGAAATGGTGTACCAGAAAGAATTCTACAAACTGAAGCTAACCTTTAACCGTGGGAGTTTGAGGAATTCCTCCTGTTCTGAAATCTCTACAAGGTGTTCCTGAATGTAGCCATCGATCTTGTTCAACAACCGAGAGTCTCCCATGCAGCTGGCGAAGTTCCGGTAGGAGATGCAGCTCTGCACGTCCATCTTGGAGAGCAAATAGTCACCACAAACCTGGCAACCAAAGAGCTGCAGCTTAGTTTACAGGCAGACAGTTCTTATACATTTAAATTATCTATCCCAACACACAGCAGCAGCTGTTATTCTAACTGCAGAGTAGTGACTCTGCTGTTGTCCCCATGCCAGTGCTGTGAAGGGAATGCTGCCTTCCACAGGAACATGCACATCTTAAATGAAAAAGTCAGACACATTTGGAAGCTACAGACATCTACACTGACCCCATGCTTTTCTACTGAACACCTATTCAAAACTAATTCTCAAATCAGGTGTGCTAATAATCCCAATCCCTATCTGTGGCTAAGGGTATTTCCAAAGTCAAGCACTACCCAATTTATGTTCAGGAGTGTGTGAATTATCCTTTTTCTGACAGATTTACACGTTTTTTCATGCTCCCAACACAACCAAGCACAGCACTGCTGCCACAGACCTGAAGGTAAGGAATCAGCCAAGATTCAAAGCTGTTTTTCGTACACAGGTGCACAAATACAAAACATAACTTCAGGGAACATCCTGGCACCAAGACAGCTCAAGTGGAAGCTGGCAGCAAATCAACACAGTGCTAAGGAACATCTACAGCAGCTTTGTGCTGAGCCCTTCTTCCACAAAGCATCAGGTTTTGGCTCACTAACACCAAAAGGTGCAATGCTATCAGCCTGGGAAAGCAGAACACACTTCCAGAAGAGCTGAGAACCATACCTGCTTAACCCTCTCCATCTTCAACTTCTTTGCTGCAGAGTATACATCTTTCACCAGCTCTTTATCAGCTTTTAACCTATCAAGGAAAGAAATTCAGCTCTTTTATTCTGTTTTTCAAATCGAAGTCTATCCTCTCTCTAGTTACTGTGAGAACTACTTACTGAGCAGTATAGGCATAATTCAACAGAACTTCAACAGCTGCTGGGTTGAGATCATCAAACTTCACATGGGAAACCCCATGGCAGTCACTGTCAGTGTTGAAGATTTCAAACAGGTAGGGACTGCAGCACGCCAGCACGGCTCGGTGCGCCAGCATCTCGTGTCCACACACCTTTATGTCAAACACAAACAACAAGCCCACGTGCTGGTGAGGATTTTTTGTAACTACCTTTGTATTTTCACAATATGAAGGCCTACTCAGGTGAGTGCCACAGTTCTAATCAATCTTTCAAATCAACAGTCTCCAGCTGAAAGTCAGCACCACTCCTCTCAAAGTGCACCCCACTTGAGTTTTTTTTTTTAGTATGCATTTTTCAGAAAAATGGGCTTCTAAAATCTCCCCTCTCCCAGTGGGTGAGGCAAGAGCTCCCCATGGTTTAAGCCCCACACCCGCAGTGGGGCAGGGCACAGGTACCTGGAGGCGGACGTCGCAGAACTGACCGCTCTTGCGTAAGGCGTTGAGTTTGGCAACAGACGACTCGATGAAGTTTTCATCCTCAAACATCAAATATCCGTTGGGAATCATTTTGGTGTTGGTCTGGCTGCACAGGCAATGGGCAAGGGTTACACACACAGCATTTTGCTTCAGTACAGCAGTACTAGCAACACATTGTTTGCAAACAAACATGCAGGGGGGGCATTAATGGATTAATGATTTTCAGGGATTGAGGCCACAACTTTTAATGCACCCGCATCACTTCAGCAGGTACTGGGTTCAAAACCACAGGCTGAATCTGTGCCAGCTCTGTAGGAGCAAGCTGGGAGCCACTGGATTACACAGATTCCCCTCCCTAAAGATCTCTTTTGGTAGATCCATCCCCAACTATCATTACTCATCACCACTTTTCACTCTCTACCATCCTGGTCCAGCTGCATTTTTTGCAGACATGAAACCCAGCTACACTGAAAAATAAGAACTGAGAATTTAAAGTAGCTAGTGAAGTAGAATAGATAGAGAAACATTCTCTGTTTAATTTTATGAGTAATGACTCGGTGTTTTAGAGCAGCTGCAAGTCATGAAAGAACATTATGACCAACAAAACAGACAGAATTTAATAAATTCCGAACAACAATCATGTCTTTTAAGTCATCTCAAAGCTAGAACAACTTCCTCTGAAGACCTCAGCCACATACAGAGATACCACCTCAGGGAGATCAGTCCAAGACTGGAAAAAATAACTTCAGGAAACTTTAATTTTTTAATGTGGAAGCTACTCTATAGCTCCTTTAATTGATTCTTTTTTAGTCAACCACTTTCCAAATAAGAAGCTAATTAAGAATACTAAACTATTAATTACCCTTAGGTGACCTAATGAATTTGAAATAGTAATTTTAAAAAAATCAGATTTGTATTTTGAGCTTGAGCTGCTAACATACACAGAGCACAGTTACCTTAAAAATCTTAGAGGAAAGTATATGTGGGATTCTATTAATGTTACCAGCAGCAATTTTTATTTCCATCTCAAGTTTAAGAAAATTCTGAAGATCAAACTAAATAAGAAAACTGCAAACCAGAAGTGGATTGCAAAAATCAGTAATGGAAATTACCAAGGCTTCCACAAAATACTTCTAGTGTTAATCCACCTATTTTAAATTCACTTACTACTGCAAGTATTCAACCCTAAACTGGCAACAATAATCTTACTTACAAACATCCACTGGTTGTGTTTTATTAAAGATAAGACACCAAGATTTTAAATTTACATCATTTCAGCTGAAGTATTAACTACTGTATACACAATTAATGGTACAACTTACCAAGCAAATATATGACTGTAAATTTAAAATAGCCCAATGGTATCACTGTGTTAGAACAGAGCACTTGAGTTTCAGGATCTCCTGACAGGGAAGATGTTTGTGGAAATGCAAAAGCAGATGTGTGTTTGCAGCTGCAATATGGATTCCAAAACTATCAGGCTTGAAGATGATGTAATATAGTCCTTAAGAGCTATAGACATGAATTTCTTCTGTGATAATCATGCATCATAACCTGCAATAAAGGAGAAGGCATCAAGTAAGGACAACAGATAATGTTGCCACGTATTTCACATAAAACTTGATTCATGCTCCTGACCCAAACAAACAAGTTTTTCTTCACAAACAAGTTCATTTATTTTGTTTTTTTTTTCCACAAAAAGCAAGCCTGAAAAATTCCGTATTTTCATATTTCCATTCCAGCAGCTGACACCAATATGTCCTTATGCCTAATAAGAGATCAACCACATCATTGTCATACCTCTGGAGACAAGAAAAGGGCTAAATTAGTGCTCAGAGAAAAAGTCAGAAGAGCTGAATCCCATTTTTAGCCAATCCCTTACCAACTCTGCCCTTCAGCATGTCCTGTTACCATTACTGCTTCCACAAGTAGGTAACTCACACGTAACCCAACAGAAATTGCTCCATTTTATAAAAGCACGCAATTCACAAGCCTCCTACCTTTGGCTCTTCTTGTCCTCATCTACTTATAGCCTTCTTCTACTGAATGCCTAAAATTATCTGAAGATGGATTAAGGACATGTCTGAAATGACTAGGCATGTCTCCAGTCTTCGATACTTCCAGAAAGACTAATAAAGTCAGGAATCACTATCTGTGTGACAGCTTTCCTCGGTACAAGGTCTCTCTGCCACGCCAGGAACAGAATCGGTTGGGCTCTGGCTGGGCTCTGCACCAGCAGTGCACACTGGCTTTGCTGGGAATTCACACGCTTGGTGGGCTCTTTATGCTGTCATTTTTTGGGGAAGGGAGAAGAGGAGGAGGAGCAGCAGCAGCAGGGAGGGGACAGGCAACAAACACTCTGGAACTTTCCATGACCCTGGTGCCACCTCAGGAAAACATCAATCACTTCAGCTCCAACACTATATTTGTATCTCCAGAATAAATGCCACATCGGGAACCGGGGTTCCTAAAAATAGGCGCAGCTCATTTCTCCTTGTCAAAAACTCCAAGTTCCCTCCGTGGCAGGGAAGAGAACCTTGTGACCCGGGGGTGACTTTGGCAGGAGCAGTACCTGCCCGGTGCCCGGCAGCTCCAGCAGGAGAGGAGGCGGATTCCCGGGAGCAGCAGGGGGCATTATCCCACCGTGTACCAGCTCCGCGGGACACTGCCCCGCTCCCACAGCCCTGCACACAGAATATTCCAGCAGGCTGAGCAAAGGCTGGCTGAGCTTGGCGGCCGGAGCAGGCACGGCCACACAGCCCGGAGAAGGGAACACCTGCCCCCGAGCACAGCAGCGTCCACCAGGAACGCAGCACCCCGCAATGCTCCACACAGCTTCCTTCAACACACCGCAGTGCCAGTTTGCTTCGCTGGGAAAAGAAACCTCATTTATAGGTGAGGTTAAATAATAACCAATTAAGGTATATTCTTTTGTAATCCTACAGGCAAGGTAAGAAGCTGACACCAAGCTCTATTGAGCAAATGTTGTTTAATTAGAGATTTGGGAGTCAACACTTCCCCCGTTGGTACAACTGGCATAATCACTGCAATTTTGAAAGCAAGCAAACTTCTCAAAACAGAAACCAACAGCCTGATGTCCACACCTTCCCCAAAGATTTACCACAACCAAAACATTTCAAGTCACAGGACAGCTAGTCAAACTATTCTAACTAAATCCCACAATCAGCCTCGCTCAGTTACATCTCTGGGCGTGTGTTGTCACATTCTGCTGTAACACATCGGTTTTATTTCCAATGTTCTAACTCTGCCACACGTACTTGCTTGGGACCTTGAAGACCTAAGAAGGTCATCAAAAATAGTTCTGGATTGAAATGGAAGATTTGTCTGTTAAAGTCCTCCTTTGTGGGAGCCACCAATCCCATGCAGATGCATTTATGTCCCTAATGGTATTGTCCAATCTGAATAGCCAGGAATTTGAACATCTTGGAATTTGAACATCTTAATTACTGCCACAGAGTTTTAACAGTGTCGTGTGTGGCATGGCTAGTATTATTACTCACAACAGCATTAAATAGCACAAGCAAATTCACAACTTTCCAGATTTTGGTTTGGAGTACTACTGCTAGAACACAACCCAAACTATCAGCCAAAATTCACTGCAAAGTCAAGAATGCTGCCCGTTCTGCATTAAAGGTTATAAACAGCTACTGCAAACAAACTCTTTCCTTTAAATTGTTTTTAAAAATCCAAATCACTTTGTCATTATCTTCCCCTCCTTGCTTATACTCCCTTTTAGCTCAGCACATCAAGAACTCAGTTTTATTGGCTTTTTTTATAACTATCCAGGATTTTGAATGTTTTTAAGCCAAGTGAGATGTTCCCAGATGACTGTCTGTCTTATAAAGCCTGGTGCCTCTGACACAATCACTGTTCAAGCTCCATCCAAATGCACTTTTTAAACACATTAAAGCTACAGAATTATCATCCCAGAATGGGAACAACACATTCCACTGGAGAAAACTCCTACTTGAGAGTAGCTATTCCCTGCACTTACTTTTAAAATGATGCAAAAAAATAAACAGTAACCCGTAAACTCTGAGTTTTTGTTGTAGTTTTAACACTGAAGACTGTAACTGGTGTTGGGGCTGGAGACGCCCTTGGATCAAGAGCCGATCACACGGGGCTCAGGCAGGCCTGAAGTCACCGAACATCCACATGGTGTGTCCCAGCACCCCGGCAGTTCCCAGGCACAGGAATGCCAGGACTCAAATGTCTGCCCAGCTGCTCGACTTCAAACACCACCTTGCTGTAGTAGTTGTGTTTCCCGAGCACCTCATGCTGTGCACAGACTGAGATTTTCCTTTGCCACGTCCGTGAACAGGGGACCATGATGGAGTCACAGCCCGTAATGCAGAGATACACTGGCTGCACATCCTGACTTCCAGAAGGGAGATTCCCTCCTTTCAAACTCCCCTATCCCACTGTATGCCCGTTTCAAGGTACACTGAAGAAAACTCACCTAGATGGCAATGATACTGAGACACAGCGATCCTCAGGGCTGCCCCAGGCCTCTGCCCCCAGAGCCTCCTGCAGGAGCTGTGGTCTCAGGTGACCACCAAGACAACAAGCCCCAGAGGCAGAAATCATGTTGCCCATGACCTAACAACAGAGGAACCATCTCTTTTATCTCTCATCTTTAACACAGCCCATGTGCAGTATTTGCTGTGCCAACTCTGCATGAACCTTTTAGTCAAATTAAGGTATTACTGCTTCAACTCACAGGTAAAGCACTACTCCGGGGGAGATACTTGATAATCTTTTGATTTAAAGTCAATACTTGCTGAGGTAATGATAGACACTTGATTGACACCTGTGAAACAAAAAGGGAATTTAACACCCAGTCAGAGCTTTCTGGCTTGTGACAGCCCAGCTCAGAAGAAATGTAGGTCACACCTACGACTGCTCACAGTCCATTATCTGTATCAGAAGATAAAACCAAACGTCCTCAAAACATTTCTTCCATACGTTAGCATTTATTTATGGTAAAAACACATCCTCTTTTCATGTCTGAGTCTGCATTTGGGCAAAACACCAAAGACCAAGACATTCATCGACATACTTTACACCACTAAATAAGCTCAACCACTCTTTATCAGTAATCTAAAGTAAGACACGGAATTTACAACAATTCTGTTTTGCTTGTTCACTTTTCAGGTGCTTTCCACCGAAGATTTAGTCTCAGTGATAACTATGACTTGCAGACAAAATTGTTCTATTTCACTGCACATCAACCTCAGCCGTGCTCCCATGCCAACAGTGAGGAGAGGGAAGATGGAATATTTGCTATCACTGGTTAGGAACTGAAGAGGAAGGCCAGAGTACTGGAGACATTTTCCAAAATCTCTTACACGCAGCCCTGGAAGATGCAATGCTCTGACTGCCCTCTATAGGGAGCAAGCCCAGAGAGCTCTTCCGAATACATTTATGCATGCAGACTTTAAAAATTTATAAGCAGCAGGCTTCATGCTCGAATATTACTGCTGTTCCAGCGACAATCCTCAGCTGTAACACTCTGTGTGCCCATTCAGCACAGCCTTCCAGGACTGCCCTCCCACGCTTCTAAGCCCTAGTCATTTTTCACACTGGTTCTGCTTTTTCTCTCCTTTCCTACTTTATACTTCTGTTGTTGTTGTCAGTCTTTATCTACATCTCTTTTTCAAACTTCTGCCTCACATTCACTCTGCTAAAATCTGAGTTCTTTCCTCCCCCTTCCCCACCCCCTGGGTTTATTTTTTTCTACTACCACACACTTCCTACAGCTCTCCAAACATCTGTCACACAACCAAAGCAGTGTTTTTTGTAGGTCCTCCTTGTCTTCCACTGACATTCTGGGCAGTTTTTGCTTTTCTTACCATCTTCTGCTCCTTAAGAACTCAAGCTGATGAAAACAAAATTAGATTTAATTACAGCAGCCAACACAGAGCTTCCTAACTGGAAAGTATTCCTTGACTGCTGCATCCTGTGCTCCAGGAGTCAGGCTTGTGGCTACAAAATCTGCTTTCTAAAATTAAACCAATCTCTCCACCAAAGCACCACATCCTGCTTGCTTTCTTATTCTCTAGCTCGCTGACAGAAGAGAATAAATGTGGTGTCTACACACCCATCACTGCAAACAACAAGAAGTTCTCCCTTCACAAACCACACAAATAAGAGTGACATAAGACAGTATTTCCATTAGTCTATCACCACCCATCTCCTTAAGAAATAACTCGGATGCTTTGCCTCTCACTGACGAAATTTTTCTACCCTGCATCAAATTATAGCCAATTCAGATTTTATTGTCTGTGGGAATGCTGGGTAAAGGAACAGCAAGAGTGCCAATGCAAAGGCATTTTCCACCTTGAAGCACCTCTGAAAATTTTAAAAAGCTCTGGAAATTGATGCATGAACGCAGAAAATACTGCACACCTCCCCGACCACCCCCTAAAAATCCAAAACCACACCGATCTGGTCACTCACTCACTCTCATCAGCTCTCCCCAGAAGCACTAATGCGGGCTGACAGCCACTGGTTTTGCTTTATTATCTCCCACTTCCTAGAATTGGTATATATGACAGGGAGGGTCATGACATTGGCAGCCAGCTGTCAGCACACGTTGCTCATCCCGGAGCGGCTATTTCCTTCAAAGTCCAGGATTCCCGCGATTCCCTTCCCCACCCCCCGGCAGGGTTTAGGCAGATGCCGCTCGGCGGCTGCAGCGTGGCGCCGGGAGAGGCAGCGCCTGACCTTGGCACCGACCGGCCCGCGTGGGGAGCCCGGGAACCCCCGGCCGGGGCCACACCGCATCCCCCGGCCCCAGGGCCCGCCCGACCCCCGGCACGGACGGAGCGGCCTCGCGCCCTTCAGGCCATGCGGGCGGGCAACTCCGCGGCCCAAGAAAACGGGCCCCGAACAAGCAACAAAGCGCCGCGGGGCCGCAGAGGCTCCGGTTCCCCGAGCGCGGGGCGCCCGCCCGGCCCGCCGCCTCCGCCCGCTCCCCAGCGCCGAACAAAGCGCGGCCGCACGGCCCCGGCCCGGCCCCCGCCCGCCGTACCTGGTGCCTTTGAGCGCGGACGGCGCTGAACATATTGAGAGCCTCCAGAATGCGGGGGAAGAAGACTCGCAGGCGCAACCCCTGCTGGCCGGGAAGGGGCAGCGGAGGAACGGAGGGCGCGGAGAGAGCGGAGGGCGCGGTGCTGCCGAGGGAAGGCGGCGGGAGCGGAGTGGGGAAGCGCGGCCTCGGGAGCTGCGGACACACACCGCGCTGCGCGCCGGACCCTCCGCCTCCGCGGGGCGGGAGGAGAGCGGGGAGGGGAGGAGGCGGTGCCGGGCCGGCCCCGCTCGGCTCCGCTCGGCCGCGAAACGAGTCCGGCCGCCCCGCCCTCCGCGGCCCCTCCGCCTCAGGGCGGGCGGGCAGCGGCGCGGTGCCCGTGGGGCTGAGGAGGCGCTCGGGGAAGGGGCACCGTGTGCCTGTCTGCCGGTACTGGCCACCGCCGCGAGCGTTGGTCCCAGCGCTCAGCCACGAGCACAGCTGGCTCAGTAACCTTTGTCTTTCAGACCTGGTGCTGCCTGTTCTCCTCTGCCACGACACCCCCTCAGCCACGACATCCGCCCTGCCGTGACACTCCCTCAGCCGTGACTCTCCCTTAGCCGTGTCAGCACCTCAGGTACAGGTGTCCCTCGGTCATTACTCCTCAGCCATAACACCGCCTTAGTCACGACTGTCCCTCACCCGTTTAACCTCCTCAGCCTTGCTCGCCCTCAGCCATGCCACCCCTTCAGCCGTGTTACCCCCTCAGCCACAACACTCCCTCAGCCACAACACTCCCTCAGCCATGACTCCTCATCAGTCTGGGCTGTAGTTGAAGGCATCATATCTGTTTGACCAAAAAACACCGTGTTTAATGTTGGGAACTTTCCCCGGCAGCTTGGCCTCTGTGTGAGGCCATGATAGATCCATCCCACCTCACTCCATCACCCTGGAATCCCTCTGGGAACGGCATTTTCCCAGCTGGATGAGAAATATACCCACACTCTATAGGATAAATTCTGTTTTTCCAGGGAAATTAATTTTTAAACAACCCTGCTGATAAACGAGGGATATTTGAAGCCCTGTCTGTTTGTTATGTGTTTACATGCAAGCTCCTGATTCATGGCTGGGCTTGAGAGCTGCTGCAAGATCATCATAAATAATCCATGGGCTGGGTGAAGTCTGACGATCCACGTTTGCTTCCTGATTTAAAGTGCCAAGGTCACCTGGAAGGCAGCGTACACTTCCCCCTGCAACTTCCCTGAGTGCTTCCTCTGGATTCAGGGGCTGCCTTAGTCAGGAAATAGGAAACCTGTAGATTACGTTAAACACCTTCAGTGTCTCAGCTGTGCAATGTATGTGATATTTCATCATATATTATAAAATGTACCCATTTCTCCAACACTCTTCAAGAATCTCAGTGGAGAAGCATGTTTCAAAACACTGAAGTTCGGCCATTCTGAGGTTTCACACAGAAGGTGCTTTAAAATACTGAAAATAATTGCCTTGTCTCACAGAAACAGGCAGAGGCATTAAGCTGTAGGTATATTCCTCACATGCACATATATCTCAGCTGCAGCTGAGCCCTCTCCATATCCTCACCTTGCCTGCAGCAAACGACAGTCCCAACTTCCCACCTCTCTGAGACATTCTTTCTGCCTCTTTTCAGTTTTTAAATCGCCAGCCACACCTCAGGGCTGCCTTCCCACTCTCTGCTTTCTTTTTGAATGAAGTTTCTTATCAGGGCTGTGTTAATCAAAGGCAAAGCCGGGAGGGAGAGGGAGGTAAAGGAATGATGATCAAATAGAACGGTGCTGGGATGTTACTTAATTAAGTAAATTTCAAGATTACGCAAGCTGCTCTTCCAGTTTTCTTAGGAATGGAGATGCCTTTATGAATCACCATCAATA
This sequence comes from Sinosuthora webbiana, assembly GCA_013397395.1. NCBI lineage: Eukaryota > Metazoa > Chordata > Aves > Passeriformes > Sylviidae > Sinosuthora > Sinosuthora webbiana. The sequence goes on from VXBN01012451.1 coordinate 433,716, forward strand.
TTCACTGTCAGCCACCACATGTGACGTCAGAGGGCAGGAGCAGCAGCTTCCCTACAGCACGGTTAGCAGATGAGTGTTCCCAGGTCTTTTCCCATGGACTCCCGTGACAGGGGAAAACTTTTGGGTTTTGCAGAGCAGGGCTAGGCCAGGAGCTCAGCTCTCCTTTGGCCCAATTGTGATCACCCAAACTCACTCCCACTGGAAAAAAAGAGGGTTTTTTTCCTCTGCTCCTTGCTGTGCAATCAACATGAAATTATTTGAAATCATTATAACACCTTTACTCTGGATGAGATCCTACGATGAGCGAAAGTACTTCTATGACATGCAAATACCTTCATTTCAAATGGCTAGAAACTTTGTAACACTTCCCAATGCAACTTGTGCTAAATCTTGATTGATTTGTAAAGAAGAACACCTTATGGAAAGGGACTGGTGGATTGAGTTGATACCAAGTGATTGAGTTACCAGGAGCTGAACCAGAACTAATTGTTACGCTTTTGGAGGCTCTGGATGTTCTGCACACCTGTTGTCTCCTGCCATGGAAAATACAGTCTAATGCCTGGAAAGCCCTCTTGCTTGTCATCCAAACGGTGTGTTCCCCCTAAGCCAGGTGTTTGTAGGTCCCTGATGTGGCTCTTCTGCTGGTCTCCACCATGTCTCACCCAAAGATCTGATGTCTCTGGGTATTGCAAAGGCTTAATGTTATAACATCAAAATTCTGCTTCCTATAGAGGTGTGTCATTAAAACCACCTGAGAGGGGAAAATACTGTATTTGGTTAGAGCAAAACCATGTGGCTTGGATTGCTGCACTAAAAATGGAGGAAGTATAGAAAAGGTAATGTCACACCAGAAATGAGAATAAGGCCTTTTTTTTTTTCTTCTTCATAAGTTGCTCTACAAAATGTCTTTGAATTCAGAGTCATGTGGTGTTTCTCTGTGGACACAGACTAGCACAGCTCAGTGCATTGCAGCACCACCAGCCAGAGAATCCAGTCCCTGCTCTTATTTAAATAGAAAATTGTTTTTATGAATCAACAGAATGCTTTGTGAAACCGATACAATTTATGTATACAATATCCTTTATACAATATCCTTTATCCTGTATGTATTTAAAGTATATATAGAAAGATATGTATTGCAATTGATGTTTGCTTGTGTTCTGTGTAATTATCCCTTATACCACCAATCTACTCGTTCCATAACTTTTCCTTCCTGCACTTTGGAAGGGTTTTTGATAATTAATTCCGGTTGCAGAAGTACTTGTGTAGAACACCTTTTGTCAGCGCCTTTGCTCTCAGAGTCCTTAGCAGTGACATTTTAATGGTGTTTGGGGCTGGGTTGGGATTAATGGTCCATGTTGAACTCTTCCCTGTACATTCTGGCACCCCATTTGCCATCTGGCTGGCTGATAAGAGCTACTCTGAGCAGGGCAGTTCATCTCCTTTCCTTCCCTGTGGCAAAGCAGTGATAGCCTTGGATAAATTCTTTACATAGGAGCAAAGAATGTAGGACATTTATAAGCACTATGAAGGAGCATTAAAAGACGCAGGTTTAATAGCCATGGCCTTACATTTTAATGACAGGTTTCTATCAAATCTCTGTTCATCTTTCTTGAACAATGTAAACAACTTCCCTGCTTCATTTCGGGAGACACCATTCTTCCACCACAGTCACCTTCCTTGATTTGTGTTGGACAGAAAGCTAGAGACTGTCTGGCACACCAAGGCTATAAATTATGTCTTGTCTCATTTCCATTAAGCAAACAGAAGTCTCCTTAATTAATTCCATTGGATGAAGTCCATAGGAAACGTTCAGAGGATTCTGATAGAGCCAATAGTTAAGGTCATAAAACAAACCCCTTCTTTTGACTACCTATCCTTGAAGGATCAGTCTTTCCATCTTAAAGACACAGCTTTTGGGATAAAGCCTCATGTGAACTCCCAGCTGCGGATATATCTTGCACAGAGAAAACAGTTACAATTTTAGAAAAATTACAGCTTTTATAACTCTTTCAAGACAATTCTTCCCAGGCAACTGTCAGAAGATCCATTCTGGGCATGGAGATACTACCTTTATTTATATTACAAGTTATTTTTCCTTGGCCTGGGACAGTATTTAACCCAGATGTAATATCAGTTCAAAACTATGGGTGTGTTCACAGAGCAGTACCTGTCCTGTCGTCATTCTTGGAGGAAACAAATCCAAAGCTGATAGTCAGATCTCATTCCAAATGTTTGTGATGGCACATTTGTGAATGCCCCATCCCTGTAAGTGTCCAAGGCCAGACTGGACAGGGCTTGGAGCAACATGGGCTAGTGGAAGGTGTCCCTGCTCGTGGCAGGGGGTGGAACAAGATGAGGTTTAAGGTCCCTTCCAACCCAAACTCTTCTGGGATTCTGTGATTTTAAGGAGACTGGACTAAAGTCTGATCCTTTTGACTTTGCATGCATGCTCAAGAGCTCCTGATCAGAAATAAGCCTTTTAAAAAATTCTCTAGTTTGTGGCTTTCCTACAGAACTTGAAATTTTGTTATTGGTTCCTTAGGACTGGGAGCCTAGTTAAAATTAAAAGCTTTTCAGCTGTATTAATTTATGGTTGCTGGGCAGTGATATTTGCTTATTTATTGTAGTTGTACATTACAAAAATGCTGACTTGTTTGATACACCTGTATGTCTTTCTTGCTTCCATAAGGACAGTAGTTTCTTTGGCTGAAACATCCTGTTCAGAGGTTTACAATAAAACACTTTGCACTTGAATTGTTTGCCTTCCTGACCCCTCAGCTTTCTGCCAGCTTCTGACTGTGCACGCAAGTAAGAGCTTTGTACTATTTGTCCTTGGGGCTGCATTCACTGTTTGCTGGCTGTACTGGAGCCTGGTAACTCCCAGTTTGCTTTTTCCTCTTTTTAGTTTTCCCCCTCTGAAGCTGCACCATTACTTTCACTCATGGACCTAGTGAAAAATCAGGATGTTAATTAAGAATGGTAACAGTGGGAAATCTCTGGAAGACAAACGGAGCCCTGACTGCCTCCATCCCAAAGAAGAGCTGTGCTGGGTCATCCCAGAGAAGGAAAGGGAGATGTGTAAATCCCAGCCTCTTGTGATGAAGCATCAGGGATTGCTGTTAGACCACCACAGCTGCCAACGGTGTGTTCTCCAGCCTCCTGCCTCCCTGCTGTGGTCATTAAGGGATGGCTGTAATTAGGAACACCAGGACACAGTGTCAGCAGCAGGCTGAGGGGACAGGCCTGCTGCCACACGTCCCGTGGCTGTGAGGGATACACTGCCTGTCCTCCCTGCTGCCAGACAGGCGAGCTTGGGAAATAACATGAACGGTGACCACATAGGGATTTAGTTGCTCTGCTGGGAAAGTAAAAGAGAATGAAGCATCCTGTTCTATCCTCAGCTCAGAAAGTGTTCCAGAAAATGATTGAAAATTTATACTGAGAGGTCCATACCTCCTGTGGTAGGGCTTTTTTTTTCAAGCAAAACTCTTATTTCTGCCTTTACAGAAGAACGCAGCATCCTTCAATTTTGCTTTTTTAATTAGTACTAACATCATAAGCTATGAGGACAAAATTATTTAAGAGCTGGACTGTGCATTTGTAATCTCTGCACAAGCAGAATAGATTTGATGTCACTTTAACTCTGTTTATGTGTTCCAGCCACAGTAATGTTGTGATTAATTTAATCTTAAAAAAAGAAAAATGTAGAAGAACCTTTATGTCCATGAAAGGAGAGCTGTTCCCACCGTATATCCTTGCTAGCACGAAGGCAGGAGGTTAATGAGAACCTTGCCTTGAGGGTTGGTTTTCTGATGAGCACAGGAGCAAGCCAAAGATGAACTGTGCTGTTTCTTGATCAAGAGCAACGAATTAATCTTCAATCTCATAATTTATTCCAAAGAACACAGAAATTTATTGTAACTCTATGCTCACTCTGTATTATGCTGCAGCTTTGACAGTGTCTGAAAAAATAACCTTCTGATACATGGATCCTCTTTGATTTCACCAATGTCAGGAGGACATTCAGCACTGGGGGAGGGGTTTATCTTTAAAATTTGAGACAAGTGCCTTTTATTGGTGTCATTTGTTTCCAGAAACATTGGTGAGTGCCACACCCAGCCTGTTGTAGGTTGTAGGTTTTGATAGGGCTGACGAAAGCTTCCATGGAAATGAGATCTTTCAACTGAAGGCAGAGTTTGTGTTGGAATTATTTCTTTCACTTAACTGACAATATATTGCATTTCTGTAACAGTTTCTGTTTGAAGACCTCACAGCTATATGTAAATTAATTCTGCAGCATAGAAATGCATAGGAGAAGATAACTATTTCATATTTATGTCTCACTTTTCAGTGGTGTTTGTTCCCACAGCTGAGTGGACTGCATGGAGAGAGCTGTCTGACCTGGCTGACACCACTGAAGTGCATTGCTGGCAGAAATGAAGTTTTGCACCTCTTGAATCTAGAGAGAATATGGTGAAAGGAAGATCAGGGCAGTCTGCACTCATTAGAATTTTTGGGGGACTTCTGCAAGTGCAGCATATGGTGTGTGTCTGATGTGTGGGATGATGCATGATACCTGGGAGGGAGTGAAGAGAGGGAGCTGCAGCAGCACGCAGATAATGCAAATGCTATTTAAGGGCAGGTTACAGAATTACCTGTGATTTTTAGCTGAACTGCTTCAACCCAAGTGCTCCCTCACGAGATCTGTGTGGGGGCTGGATCCTCAGTGCCTACCTCACCCCCTCAGTGCAGGGAGGTGACAGCCTGTGCCTGCTCTCCTTGGAGCCCAGAGGAGACTAGGGCTCACCAGAAGGGATATGGGGGACAGGGGCCGTGTAAGGAATGCGAGAAGAACTTTATTTTACTCCCTATTGCAGCAGGATTCGCTTTAATGGTTGGGAGAGCCAGGGCAGCTGAGGCCACTCTGTGCATGCTGCCTTTGAAAACAGAGCACGTCACTGCTTCCAGCTCCTGTTTCATATTCTGCTGGGAGCTTCTGGCTGCAGTGCTAATTCGAGCAAATCTCTGACAAGTTAAGTGGGAGAGGTTCGTGTATAATATCTGTAGTATGATCTGTTTATACTAAGGAAATCATCATCATTAAAATAAAAGGACACAAGTAATTGCAAGTTTCTCCTTAACATGAAAATTCAATTTAAATACAAGTAAACAGGAACAAAGTGGTCTTATTTTAGAGCTAGTCACTGCATATTTTTATATCATCAGGAATCAGTAATTGCACAGAAGCAACCTCAAGTTGGAACACCTTGAAATGCAGTCACAGAACATCTTCATAATGAAAATGCAGTGCACTTTGAAGATATGAGTGCAACCAGGATGAGCACTGGAAGGGTTATGGAAGAGCAACACAGGGCAAAAGTGTAAAGGAACACATTTGGAGTGGGAAACACTTTTCCTGCAGCATCAGTGTCTCTTCTAGAATCTGAATTACTGCCCAGCCTTGAGAGGGGACAAAAAGGCTGGAGAGATTTAAAATTTCAGCATGATGGCTGCCAGTGGGGATGGACTAGATGCTACAAGAGTATTTGACACACATGCAATGTCATCTGCTCTCCTGAGGACTGCAAATTCCACCATAAGGTCATGAATCTCACTTTCTGGCTCCATCCTTTTAGCACAGAGAGGGAGAACCACAACAGGCTGCCTCGTGTTACACTGGAGTATTAATAGTGCTGTTAGCTGCCCAAACACTGCAGGGATATGCCCAGCTTATTTCTTTAAATATATATATGTATGTGTGCATTTCATTATGCCCTTCTTACATGTTGTACATACCAGGATAGTCAGGAGAGGAAGTTAAACAACAAACTCTATTTTTATTAAGATGAAATACTCTCTGTTGATCCTCACATGAAGGGTTATTTTACTGTCACACATGAAATGAAGAGTGTGTAACAAGCTGATATATAAATGTTTGTAGTGCCAAGACAATTGCTGGTGTATGATAGCCTTGTGTGTTTTGCTCCAGCTTCAAACTTCTGTAGCCATGCATCCCTACCAGTCAACAGCAAGTTCCTACTCCTGTCAGAGTTAAAGGCATGTTTACCTTTGAACTTGGCTGGAACAAGAACTGGCCCAGAGTGGAGCTGTGGGAAATAATTGACTGCAGGAACATTTACTTCGTTCATCGCTGAGTTGATTTGAACCAAATTACTCAGGTAATTGCAGCATGTTTTACTTACAGTTTTACAATCTAATTACCGTGAAGGTCTCCAATATTAGAAATGATATGTATTTAGGGAAAAGGGAAAGAGGCATTAGTGGTTTCCTACCAACTGTGTTCAGATAATACACACAGTCCCAAAAAGTCACATAGCCACTCCAAAAAATAGAGTATGTATTCAGCTTTTGTCAATTCTGGTAGGCACTAGAGCAGACAAAATAGGTGTTGATTTTATATCAGTGCACTTCGTATTGCTGAGGCCCAAAATTCTAAAATGAAACTGAGAATGTTGTATTGCTTTTACCCAAAACTGATAATCTCTCTTCCTCTCTTGAAGAGGAAGAGAGGAAATTCAAGGGATGAAGAATTCATCTCTTGAATTTTTGCCTCTTGTTCATTTATGGCTTGTCTTCTCAATGCCCTTTCTTCAGTAATTTCCATTGCTGGCTCTTATGCCACTTGGCAAACCCCAAGGTGATAAATTACCAGTTCTTCAGTAGAGAGAACAATCTCCAGTGTCTTTACCTTGTGATGCTTTTGTGGGATGCCTTATCTTTCCTTTTGCATATACACAAAGGGTATCTGAATGTGTTTGATGGGAAAGGGGAAATGGCAGCACCATTTATAAACTTCAGTATTCTGTGACACTCCAGCTTAAAATCAGTAAGTGAAACCTGAATCCCTCTTGCTTTTGCAGTCACTTCCTTTTTAGGAGTGAATCAGGATTGTGCCCTGTTGTTATTTGGAATTCTACTATAGTTACTTTTCTTTAAGTTTTCCCCACTATAATCTCTGATCCCATCACCAAGATGAATGCTTGTAGTCTCGCAGCAACCTGGAGAGATTTATAGGCCTCATTTTGCAGCTTAAGAAGCTGAGGCTCAAAAAGGCCACATCATTGATTTGAGTAACAAAGGAAGAATGGAGCAAAACTGTGAATTAAATGGGGATCATCCAGCTCCTGTATTACTACTCACCCTAAAGCTGTTCTGTTGTGAAGGAAAGAACAATATGACTCGTGCATGTGACATGTCTTTTCTGTGTGACCATTTAGAAGAGCACCACCTTGTGAATATGGCTAACCATATGATCTACTATATGATCTTAGGGAGGAAATATCCAGAAAGATTATTATCATTTAGATAAGATTAAAAACTTGAGCGTTTTAAAGTCATAAGTAGAGGCTGATGGCCAAAATAACTGGTTGGCTGCAAATACTGCTATGCAGGTAGGTATCTTCCTATATTTCTTAGCTACCTCTTTGAAAAATTAAATGTTGGGACTGGGAAACTGTATATTTGGGGAAAGAATGGGTAATGGCATGGCCATAGTGAAAAGTTTGGTGAAGCCAATGAAAGAAGGAAGCATTCTCAAGCTTTCTAGGATTTTCAACTTCAGAATTAAAAAGCCAAGCCAAACCAGAGAAAAAAAAAAAAAATTCAGAACCTGCAGTAACTTCAGAAGATTGATGGGACAAGAGCTTCAACACACACCTCAGTTAGACACAGATTTACAGGGTCCTGCAAATTAGGGTAAAAGGGGAGCACAGTGGATGTATTCTACAGTCACCTGTAATTCTGTTCATGACAAAGAGAGGAGAAAGTTTTTTAGGAGAATCTAGATCTGTTTCTATGAAAATAGAAATATGACAGATATTACATGTTAGCACTGTTTCTGTAGTTCTGCAAATCTAGTTGAAGAAAAAAAGCGTTGGGAAGAGCAACCCCCTACAGCCCCAGTGTGCTTTTTATCACCCCTCACACCACTGCAGTTTTGTGCTGGGACATACTCCAGTGCACAATGAAATCACCTAAACCAGGAATCAACTTTCTGAGGAGTTTTTCTTGTTTTCAACCTGAATCATTCAGCAGGTTGGTTTTGCATGGCAATGGGCCGGTGATTCTTGCATCTCCTTTTGCTACTACAGCCCACAGACAATGGGCCATGGGGTGAGGATGGCAGTGCTTCGTGCAGTGATGCAGAGATGTATCCTCTCACTCAGGGCATTAGGAAAGACCACAGGAAGGGGCTCATGGCCTCACCTGAGAAAGCATTTTCAGTTCTCAGTTGTCTGTGAGATGCACCAGTGCCCTAAGGGCACTATGTAAATAGGCCTAGGGCTGCTAAATATGTATCCCAGACATTTGGATTTACTTCACCTTTGAGTACTAAGTACCTAAAAATCTGTGAACAGACTACTGTGAACATAAACACCAGATAAAACATTGTCAGGAATATTGGGAAACAAACAGCCTGGCACAACAATATCCATTTCAAGTACATGCTGAGGAGAAGTTTACTCTTTCAAGGTCCAGCATATTTGGTATCAAATAGAATTTGTGCCTTCAAGAGACACCCAGCATTCCTGCTGTGGTTTCCTGGATATTTTTGAGGTGTGGAAAGGAACAGTTTTGTGAGGACTTGCAGAGATTTCTGGAGACTGACTTTCCAGTGAAATGGTACAGCTGTACCATGCAGCCCGTTTTATCTCTTTTGAAGATGCCTGCAGTTAGGCAGAGTGCAGCTTGGATTTTGGCAATTTTTTATAGATCAACATACTCCTCATTTTGTTAAGCACTCAAGATACAGCAGTGATTATTGTTGAACCTGTCACCTGCAAGTGACCCAATCTACTGCCAGCACATCACTCATGCCAGCAAATAAAGTATTTGGGGGCCAAAGAACCCTCATTTAAAGATATGAGAGGAGACACCCTGTATGATTTTTAAAATTTAGGCTCAATTCCTTTCTGGCTCAGTACGTTTGCTGCATATTGATTTTCCTGGAGTTATATAAGGCCTAAGCCCAGCCCTTTGTCACCAAAAGCAGCACAGCTGTTTCCAGGACCACAAATCATGTGTGTGACTTCTCTTTTTAACTTCCCACTGGCTTTTTAAAAATACACTGTCAATCAGTTTTGCTTTCCAACACCAAAGAGATAAAGCAGTAAGTTTTCCAGAGAACTGGGAATTTGGGCAAAAGATTAAGTTTTCATATGCTAAGAAAATGCTGAGAAGTTGTGTTAAACTCTGGTATTGACGTGATGTTATGGAATATAGGAGATGTATATCTGATTATATAGATCTTAAGTTCATGTTGAAGGTACCAGAATTGTCTTTTTCAAGCAATAGTGAAATAAATTAATGTTAGCAGCAGTGGGGAAAAATGAGAAATGCAGGCTACACTCTCACATTTTGGGAATTGTGTTCATTTATAGTGAATTAAATATTAAGGCATATGAAAGCAGGTAAGCCAAAAAAATTAATAAACACAGGTAGAGGGAGCAGCTGAAATTCTCATTGAAGTACCTTGTGTAATCCCAGCTGGATCAGCAAAACAACCACTGATGATTAAACCCAGCTTTTCCTCAGCTTCTCTGTGGTGTCTCAGAACTGTAACAACCTGGTCTCCATGTACTTGTTTTGAACTTGTTCTGTTTTGCTCAGATTTCTGTGCCAGGGACCTAGCCAGGGCTGGCTGTGTCTCCAAAGGGAACTCTGTGCTCTCCTGAAGTAACATTCTCTCATTCCTCTCCGGGTCTCTGCCACGATCCTAAGGAGGAGTGGTTGGACTCGTGTGTATTGTCCCGTTTGTGATCACAGCGTCTCCCAGCTGAGCCAGACCTCTGCATTACACAGAGTGTGGAGAATCCCTGCAAATTGCTCCAAGCCACCTGGCAATCTCAGGATTTCAGGAGTTAGTTTTAGGGGTTGAAGTCTGGCCTTTTTACTGTCAGGCTTATCAGGTCAGGAATTTATGGCACCTCTCTTCAATCCAACTCGCTCTTACAGATTTAAAGAAGCCACTGCAGTGCTTTGGGTGGCTTCCCACATGTGGTTCCAGCAGCCAGGTACTGGACTTTTCTCAGGAGCAATACTGGGAATCAGGTAGCATGTATAAAGCACTCTGAAGAGTAAGAGGACCCCAGTTTAGGAAAAATTCCATCATGGAAAGGCTGATCAAGTGTTGGAACAGGCTGTCCAGGGAAGTGGTGGAGTCACTGTCCCTGGGAGAGTTCAGAACACGTGTGAATGTGGCACTTGGGGGCATGGGCTAGTGGTGGCCTTGTGCTGGGGGAATGATCTTAAAAGGGTTTTCCAGCCTGAAGGATTCTGTGAGTCTAAGTTCTGGGTCTGTGTGGGATGGTGGCTTTACAGCAGTTTAGATTGGATTTGCTGAAGTCACGTCACTGTTTAGATGATACACACATTTCATATCCTATTACATTTGTATGATAAATTTATAAACTCCATGTATTTGTACTCATCTCCTCTAAGACTTTTGGTCTGTTTTATGGACTGGGAAGCAACAAGCAACCTACTGGCTGCTGTGTCCAAGATTAAATATAAAAATACAGTGAGAGTTAATGAACAAGACCTCCAAACATTTTTAGAATTTTATGCACCTCACACACTTGCATAAATTTCAGCAAAATAATTTTAATTAAAAAATAATGGCAGAGGCATGACAATGCAAGAAAGACTGGGACATGACTTGACAGTTTCTGTGCATATTGCAAACCTCTCTGCCTTGTTTCAGAGCTTTTCATTTTTGTGTTTGAAATCTGTCAAGAAAGTCAAAAATCTGATGCAAGGTTTTTAAGATGGATTTTTCCAAGGCAAAAATCAGAGGACCAGCTTCATACCACCAGCACAGTTTAGGTAAATTCATGCATGTAAGAGGACAGACACTAAGTTTCAAGAGGACAAATATAATTTCCAGGACACTGTGAGCTGTACAGAGACACAGATTAATGCATAGGTGGGAGGTATATCCAAGTTCCCTCCCTTAGAGAGGGAGTAGCCACAAGCACAAGTCAGGGCAGGATCACGGCCTGGCTCTGCCTTTTATAAAGAAATGCTGCTGCTTAGCAACTATTTTCTGCCTGGATGAAAGCAGGAACCTTGTAAATCATAAACAAATATGTAGGTCCAGGAAGAGGCCAAGTTAAATAAAGTATTCTTTACCCTAACTCTGTCTACTCCTCTTTTTTTCATGGTAAAAATGTCCATGAAAAATAAGAGAGGGTGTAGGATGCGGAGCCCTAAAGGAGGGATTTAAAAAGAAATAAATAGGAAATAATATGATGCACAGGAAGAGTGCAGCCACTATATGAAACAAATAAGATCTGCAGAGGAGATTAAAATAATTTAATTCAGTCTTTTAGAGCCAAAATTTAAGGTGATTTAAATTTTTCCTTTTTTTCCTCCATGGGTGAAATTACAAATTAGTGTTATTTCTTCCATAAAACTTAATGTGGAATGGAGAGGCCAAGGAGATAGATCTATCTGTCTAGATATCTATATCTATAGATATAGATATAAAAATATAATATATATATACACATTTATTTCATAATACATTTCTATAAGGATATATTTCAATATCTTTATTCACAGGTATTTTTGTTCGTGTCCTTCAGATGTTCTCATGTACTGAAATGTCATTAATGCCCAAGGATGAGCTTCAAACAGAGCCACAGCTAGCAGCCTGGAGAGCTCTTGCACTTGCTCACTGCCATACCATGTGCTGCCTGGCAAATTGCTTAAAGCCTGATTTCCAGAGATCACTGTATCCCTAGAAGTGCAGTTGGCACTCAGACATCACATTTGCAAAGGAAAATCTAATGAAAAGAAAAGGAGATGCCGAAATCTCAGTGCAACTGGTTGCTGAATCTGTGAAAATAGATTCTTTTGAATCTATTTCTTTCGAAAATCCCATTAGGCATCTAAGTGACATCCCAGTCTGTTTGTAGGGTAAATCCCTAGGGACTGATCTCTCTCTGTGCATCTCTCTATATTTTTGTAGTGCAATATACCTCCTCATGGCCCAGTATCCATGTAAAGTAGCATAAATTCTCCCCAAATGATAAACAAGACAGCCAAGCCCCACTATTTGCATATCCTGATCTGGAAATTTTAGGGCAAAGAGACTGAGCTCTGTGCCTTTTCCAGCAAAAAATGCTGATGGATAACTTGTGAAAAATAGAGCCTTTCATAAGCAACTGAAGCTTTTCCTTTTGTTCAAGGCTTAAATGCTTCCAAACACCTGGTATTAAGGATTTAATTGTAAATAAATCAACTTTGGATGCTAAAATTGCTTTGAAAAGCCCATCAATAGAATCACAGAATCCCAAACTGGCTTGGGTTGGAAGGGATCTTAAAGATCACCTCACCCAACTCCCCTGCCATGGGCAGGGACACCTTCCACTAGCCCAGGCTGCTCCAAGCCCTGTCCAGCCTGGCCTTGGACATTCCCAGGCATCCAGGGACAGCCACAGCTTCTCTGAGCACCCTGTGCCAGGGCCTCCCCACCCTCACAGCAGAGAATAGATTATTTTGCTGTACAATTCCAATAACAGGAATGAAAAGATAAATTGTCTTTTATTTCCCTTTATGTTCCTCAGGAATGATTTCCCATATGGTTTGATCACAGGTAGCCTATACATGGTGAGCCCAGTCATGTGAGGTGCCCAGACATCCTAATTCCCAAAGCACGAGGAGCTCAGCAGAGCTGGCCTTGCAGAGATCCATGAGCTGGAAGATGAGGTCAGGTAACTGAATCCTCAGATCTTCCTGATGCTCTCTGCCTCTGCCCATTCCCCAGCTGCTTTGTGTGTCTGATTACCTCTGCACAGTCTTGTTCATGTAAAGTGAACACAACCGCGTTGGCTCCTCCAGCTGCAGCAAGAACAGGAAAAGGGAAACAGCAAAGGTTCTTGGCAAATGGACAAGAACAAAATGGGAAATTTTGCAGAGAAGTTTTTGGAAATTGCTGAATCTTTAGGAGCTGGGTGATGATTTTCCTGTAAAACAGCAGGGAACGGAAAACATTTGGAATTCCTAATATAATGACGGTGCTTTTTAACTTCCACTAAGAACAGAGTGACACATTCATATGCTTAAGGCATTTTTGCTGTAGCATTTCCAACTTTGCAACTGTCCTGCTCTGGCCCTGAGGGCTGCTCTTGTACAAACCCATGTTGTCATAGTCACTAATCTTTGGAGGGCTTTGAGCAAGGAAACAATCTGTAAACTGGAGGCATGTCTGCAGAGAGCAATCTGCAGACATGATGCCATCAGAAGCAACAAGCAATACAAAAACATCTATATTTGCTGTTTATCTTCCTGTATTGAGCTAATGATATCAAGTGTTGTAAAAACCTTGATGTATTTGTGCTGTTATTTTTAAGCTAGTTAAGGTGGTTTTCTCACTAAATATCAAGTGGGCTTTGATTAGAGGCAGTTCAGTGCTATCAGTTCCGTTTAGGAGACATGGAACACTGCCAGACTTCACAATGATGCTCCTGATACCACTGCCCCTAAAAGATAAATGAAACTTCTCAAAAGTACCTTTTAAAAATAATTCTGGTTCAAACAGAAGCATCTGTTTTCTGGGACACATCTCTTCAGGGAGAAATCACACTGTTGTGTGAAGTGAGAGGGAGGGTGTCTGGATTGCTGACGGTGACAGCAGCTTTCAGTTTCATAAGGTTTTCCATCATGAGATTGATGCTGTCCTTAAGTCTGAGAATGGCTGCAAAAGACTTCTGGCTGACTGGAGGAGACTGTCACACAAATGCCTGTGGGAAGATGCTATAGTCACTCAGTAGTAAGTCCCTCTCAAGGCAACTGATCCTTGGCATGTTCAAACAGAGCAAATCTGAGAGTAACTATGCTCAGAGTGAAAAATGGAAATTGTATCAATTAACTTTGGCTGCATTTTCATCAGTGTTTTTCAAGGGAGATTATTGCCTGGTGAAAGACAACATCAAGTACAGGGTGTTCAGGAGATCACCACCAAAGCTGAATATTTATGAAAATTTAATGGGGCTTGTAGATTATAACTGGTGTCTTTCAAGGCTGACTACCATGGAATACTCAGGGAAGTCATGTGTTGGGAAATGAACTGTACAACCCCAGTCCATGTGAGCTGATGGAGGCCAGATGGCAAAATTTAATGTCAGCCTTCTTGTGTGTTATACTCTAATTGCAATTAGTAGCTCTGTGTACAGCAAGTCACTTAACAATTAGTTGTTCTGCTTGAGCTTGGGATAGAGAATGTAGCTCAGATACAACTGGTGAGTAGGAAAAGGTCTCCTAGGTTCAAAAGCAATGTGAGAATAAACTCACACACCTCGTCTGTGGAAAACAAAACAGAATGCCCAAATCATTCAGGTTGGAAAAGGCCTCCAAAGTTATCAAGTCCAATCTGTGACTGATCCCCCACCATGTCACCCAGCCCAGAGCACTGAGTGCACATCCAGACATTTCTTGTACACTTCCATGCTCATAAACTTGTGCCAATACTTCCCACGAACAAATGCAAAAATGAAGTATTCTTCTAAGCTCTAAAAGTATCAGAGTAGCAGGACCTTGACCTTCAGTGTGGTGACAGACTGAGGGGAGCCACCCTTGACTGCCAAACTCCAGTTGAGCTGCTGTGCCTCATATGTTAGGGGCATTGTGCAGCCTGAAAGCCAAACTTCATGGAAGCTGCTTAATCTGGATCATCTCACCCTTCCCAGTCAGGGCTTTGATGTTTAAATGCTCACCTACATGCTGCTTGTCAGTGGGTCAATAGGCCACAGCCCAGCCACCCCAAGCTCAGACCGTGAAACCTAAATTTTATGCTGGGTTGGGAGGAAGAGCAAAATCTTCCTCACATCTCAGGATCAATATCCTTCATTTAAACTTTACAAAACGCTAATAAACTTTGCCCCATCTTTCAATGGAGGAGATGGCTATCAGTCTGATCCCATGAGTGCTGACATCTCAGAGATGTGAAGTAACTTGCCCAGCTGGGCTGACTCCTTGGTTTAATCAGTGGGTAACATCCTCAACAGGAGAAGATGTTATTTTAAATATTAACACTTCACTATATGAAACCTGTCTCTAGCTGAAAAATAGGTTGTTTAATGAGGGAATGAATACAAGGAATCCCTTTGAAATGCAAAACTCTTTTTGGTTGTGGCAGAGTAAATATTAAAAGTGCTTCTGATGAATAAAACTGAGATGTTCCCTGCTCAAAACTGGATGCACAGTGGTTGATGGGCTCAATACAACACAGACAAAATGTAATGTAAAATAATAACCCATCAGATTCCTCCAGAAAGATACTCTGGCCCCCTACTCTAATTCTCTTTGTCTCTGTACAAATGTCATCTTATTTCTTTGCAGTCCATTCGTACCAGAGGACAAGCTGGTTTATGCTAGTGAATGAGTTTGGTTTGATTTGACAGTCACATCTTTCCTCAAGTGAGTGAGGAGTTATTTCTGTAACATTTCAAAGTTGAAATTTATATTTTAATGTGGCAGTAGTATTTGACATACATCAAGGTGCTAAAATAGGGCCTGGAAAATGTCAGCTCTTATGAGCAATGGTTTATGGAAAGGGATTGTTCACTTGCTTCATTCCAATATTTACTGTTTGAAATGTCACCACTGTGAGGTTTAACTACCTCTCTCGTAATTTAGATAATTTTACTTTTTTCAGAATTTGCTCTTATTTCATAGTGACAACAAATAGTGGCACTTCTATAAACAGCCATTGTCTCTTTTCCTCCACAGATAATTTACATTGAGAAAAATATATGGAGAATTTGAAAATAGGGGAATGTGGTTTCAGATGTTTCATGTTAACTCTTCCTATATCCCTCTTTATCCTTTCAGAATTCATTTGGGGTCTTTGGCTACCTGGCAGCAGGCTTTCTAAAGAGCCATGGCAGAAGCTCTGACAGCAGTGTTGGGCTGGCCACCCTTCTCCTGGGAAGGGGGAAAAGACACAGCACATCTGGGGAGCACCAGTGCAGCCCTTGGCTCCTCTGCACACAACATCCACGGGCACAAAAATCTTTGCCAGCCATAGGCAAGGGGGGAATTCAGAGCACTTTGCCCTTGCTTCAGGTTTGGCTGAGGTTGGGCTGATGGGGGTTGGGCAGCAGCAAATCTTCCCTCGTCACTGCTGCTCTCCACAACCTCCCAGCAATGTCACAGAATCCCAGAATGGTTTGGGTGGGAAGGGACCTTAAATCTCATCCAGTGCCACCCCTGCCATGGGCAGGGACACCTTCCACTAGCTCAGGTTGCTCCAAGCCCCATCCAACCTGGCCTGGGACACTTCCAGGGATGGAGCAGCCAGAACTCCTCTGGGTACTCTGTGCTAGGGTCTCACCAAACTCAGAGGGAAGAATTCCTTCCCAATATCCAATCTAAATCTACCTCGTTCAGTTTAAAGTCATTATCCCTCATTCTATCACTACCTGCCCCTGGAAAATGCAGATAAAAGTTCATATATAAAAATACATACAGCTGTAAAACTTGGTAGAGACCTTGAGTCATAATTTTGGTACTCACTTTCTCACCTAGGTAAATGCACTGTTTCACTGGGTGGCAAACAGACCAGAAGGCAATTGCATTCCACAGGGTAAAAAAAAATCTCACATTAAGCAGGCTCAGGCTGGTGGCTGGGGATTCAGTGGGAGACTGAATCTGGCTCCAGTGGGCTGCAGACTGTAAATATAGAACATTGCATGACCTTAACTTTGCTTTTTAAAAGAGGCTGCTGATACTGAGACTTACATAAATACATAAATTTACTGTTCAACATGGTGGATAGATGCCCTGTGGCAAACATGTATTAGAGAAGTAGAAAGTAATTAAGGTTACTTAATGCTGGGAAAGGGAACATTGCATGGGTTATTTTGTCATTCCTAATATATTAGTCAAATCCATCTCAGCTATGTTTTCTTACTCACTGTCTTTACTCACAGTGCCGCATTTGCCCTTGCTTCTAAAATTAATATTTATATTCCATGCTTAATGTATTTTTTGTTTTAATGAAGAACCTCAATGTTGTAATGAACATGGGATATTTTTTCCTCTCTTTGTAGTTCCCAGTTATGGAAACTGTCCCACCAAAAAGCAAGCTGGACTTTAACATCCAATACGCTTTTTCACTTGCAAAACCAGATCAATTAAACAGACAAAGCATTTAAGCTGGCTGGAGGCCCAGCAACTTTATTTTCAGTAGTGGAGATTACTCATCTTTAAGCACAATTACAGGTTGCCCAGAGAGGCTGTGGCTGCCCCTTGATCCCTGGAAGTGTCCAAGGCCGGGTTACACAGGGCTTGGAGCAACCTGGGCTAGTGGAAGGTATCCCTGCCCATGGCAGGGGTGGAATGACATGATCTTCCAATACAAACTAGTCTATGACTTTGTGATTTTCCAAAAATCCAGATTCTGCATGAGTTTACAGCTCTTTTTTGAGTATAAAAGAATTTAAAGCTTTTAGAAATGCTACTTCAGCATCTCATTGGTGATGACTGGTCACATCTGAAGGCCAAGCTCTGTTCCAGGGTTGGTGTAGATGCACAGAAATCATCCTACTAGAGATGAATGCTGCCAAGTTTTACATAAGGAGAGAAGCAGTGGGTGCCTCTTCACTTCACACCCACCAGGTGGGAACAGCTCCAGCCTGGTCCCTGCTGTGTGGAAGCCTCTAGAAAGGGTTTCAGAGCTCATTGCAGGAACCCCAAAATTCCCAGTCACACACAGACTAATTCAGCTTTTTCAGCTGCTATCCTTCTCTCTGGAAGATCCAAGGGAGACAAAGCACATCAGAAACTTCAGAAAGACTATGCAGAACACAGGAAGGCCTCTTAACCTTGACTGAGGTGGGCAAGCTTGTTTTTCAGGGAACTCTTTAACCCTGCATGAAGTTTGCTTTGCGAAATATGGAAGTTGTAGCATAAGACTTCCAAAAGTCCGTGTGACAGTGCTGCTGCAGTGCCTCACAGGTGCTGAAATGTGTTCTCTCCAAGCACAATCCAGAGAACTCAGAGTCCCTAAGCTCAGAGTACTGCAGGTTATGACTGCCAAGAAATCAAGGGCAGGAAATCCAGATGAGATCATAAATGCAAGTATGAAAGGAAAATGATGAAAATGCTGAGCTGAAGATGTGTCCTTATGTTCATAAAAACAGCAGTGTCTCTATCTTGTGAAACATCTCTATTTTGTGTCTTGGTTTTAACCTGAGGCTGTAACAGCTACTCTGGTTTTGCATCATTCATCAGATTTCACCTGAAAGCAGTTTTATCAGTTTATCTCTGCTGACTTCACTGGAATTGTGTCGTTATCTCTCTCCTTCTCTCTAATAAGAGATTCCTGAATTTTCATTCTCTCTTTAAACAGTGAAAGAAATACTTTATTCTCTCTGTTCATATAAGCAGTCTCACTCTTCTAGGGCCAAACTCAGTTTTCTCTAAGTCAACACAATGTTTTAAATTTATTTCTATGGGAACTGATGGGCCTTCCTAGCACAAACTAAGTTGGGTATCACCTCATAGTATATACATTGTAAATTTTTGGGGGACCTCATGCATTTGGGCAGTTTGAAAGGTGAAGCTAAAACAAACCAGATTTAGTTGATGGAGTAAGAGCTTCCTACTCAAATTCCATGTAAATGATTTCACATGAGAACAGCCCAGCTCCAAATGATATCCAGGACATTTCAAAAAGTTCATGATACACAGTCAGATCTCATATGACAGCATGAGAAAGGGGGAGGGGGGGGGGAAGG
This sequence comes from Sinosuthora webbiana, assembly GCA_013397395.1. Classification (NCBI taxonomy): domain Eukaryota; kingdom Metazoa; phylum Chordata; class Aves; order Passeriformes; family Sylviidae; genus Sinosuthora; species Sinosuthora webbiana. The sequence goes on from VXBN01012451.1 coordinate 452,483, forward strand.
GAAGATAAAAAAGTTGTAAATGTTTTCAAGACTGTAGTTGTTGAAGATGTAAGAAGCATTAGCTGTTAGCAGAGTCAGTTAGGAGCATTCTCTTTAGTGAGTGATATTTTCTGCATGTGCTTCTCTGAAGGAATTCTGCCTCTATGTCTCTCCAGGAAATATTGGATAGCTTATGAATCTACAAGGCAGAAGTAATTAATTGGAGACACTTAAAACCAAGAAATCCCTGGTGTGAGATAAGGGTTATTCAATTTTTTTAAAAAATCTTGGTAGGCTATACATCCCTCTTGGGTGATTACGATTATTCATGACACTACATTTATGAAACTGAGAGCTTATATGAATATGTGAAAGTGCCACTAATCTCCTGAGACCAAACTCATAAGTATAAATTGAAAAATAAACTACTATAGTGTGTAAAGAATGAGTGATGAAGCATTAGTGAATGTGCAGAAGTATTTTCTGATTACTGACTACCATGAAAAGAATTACTTAAGTCACTATAGCTCCACTGAACCCAGTGAAATATGAAGATGTAAGGGTTCTGATTATGTCTTGGGGCATCATTTCTGGAATATTTTCTTTATGCATGACCCATTTTCAAATCCATATCCATTTTTATAGTGACAGTGATGAAAAGATAACTAACACAGAGATGAAAACATTTCTGAAGCAAGAAGGATGTTTTGTGGTACACATAATTTAGTTCCCATGGTCAGAGGAAGGAGGTATCTAATTATTAATGGCATTTTATGTTGATAAAACAGATTTGTGACAGGCTGAAGGGGTCAGATTCCAGGACAAACAAACCCCATGAAAGTAGATTGGGTTACAAAAGTTTTAGTTGAGTCCAGGCTATCTTATATTGATGAAGCAATATAAAGTTGCTAGGTCTTTCTATCAGAGAAAAAGGATTCTGTCTTATTATGGCAACATTTTTTTTTCATTCCTTGAATGCACAGAGGAAGTTACATTACAAGAGAGTAAACTCTGGGTAAACCTGAGCATATTTTATATACAAGGAGTATTAAGTGGCCTCTTGAGGAGGTCAAGTGACTTCCCCTGAAGATGAAGGGAACTAAAGGTACTGTATGTCTGCTTCTAACATAGGTCTCTGCACTTTCCTGTGACAGAGCAGGTCTTTTCTAGGCAGGCTTTGTGGGGTAATTGAATTAAGGGAGCCTGTGATCAGCTGGGCTTGTTTTTAAGTTTCCAAAACTTGTAAGGACAATATTTCTCTTGTTTCCCACCACATGCACACTAACAAAGCTGGGAGACCTCGTGACTGTTATGACAGCACAGTTTAAGAGAGGCATTTGTATTTGGAAAGACATGCTAAGTCCTCATCCTGTGAACTTCCTCAAGGGAGTGTTTAGGAATAATGAACCAGAGCAAAACCGATTCAGAAAGGTATTTAAGAGAAAAACATTGTCCAGTAGGACATAATGAACTGGACAAAGGAGTTGAACTTTAACTTGAACATTTAGCTTAAAGATATTTACCTAGTGACCAGGTTTTGTAATGTTTTCATTCCGAGGATAGTTAATCTGTAATGTAAATACTATCCATGTATTTGGGAAATAGCAGACCTGCTTGAGAAGTGTGTATCCAGTAGTGAGTACAGTGTACTAGGCCTCCTCTATCTATTCTGCTTTATTCAGACTTAATTGTCAAGTAATGTTTTTTCTGAAGTAACATTTTTCCTTTTACAAAAGTCCATAATTTTGAGCTGGTTTGGAAATTCTTGTACTGCCTCATGAAGATTTTTGTAATTTTGACTTGTAAAACAGTAGAATCACAGCAGCATTAATGCTACAACCTGAAGTTGCTGTGGACAGATATGTGCAGAACACAATGATATAATTCTATGTAGTATTCAGTGGTAAAGGATCATTGGTTTGAAGGATGACATTTTATTATTTTCATCTATAAACTTACCACAGTCAGGTTTGGAGTGTGCTAAGAACCGTACAATTTGGGCTGGCAGATGGATGTGATTTCTGTTCTGTTCCAGACAGACAAGGATTTTTTCTCCCAAAAGGTTCAATAAAAAGGACAAGGGTTGAAGAAGTTTAAAGACTGAACTCTTCCTGTCTCCCTTCAGCCCCTCAATCTGTTTCTTACATCAAGTTTGTGGCTGACAGGCAACTCTAAGTGAGTCCTGAGAAAGTCCTGCCCAGTTTTAGCAAAGCTGCCTCACTTACAGAATCACAAGATGGTTTGGGTTGGATGGGACCTTAAAGCCCATCCAGTCCCATCCCCTGCCATGGGCTGGGACACCTTCCACTAGCCCAAGTTGCTCCAAGACCTGTCCAACCTGGCCTTGGACACTTCCAGGGATGGGGCAGCCACAGCTTCTCTGGGAACCCTGTGCCAGGGCCTCCCCACCCTCACGGGGAAGAATTCCTTCCCAGTATCCCACCTGACCTTGCCCTCTGGCAGTGGGAAGCCATTCCCTGTGTCCTGTCCCTCCAGGGCCTTGTCCCCAGTCCCTCTCCAGCTCTCTTGGAGCCCCTTTATGCTCTCAAAGGGCCTGCAAGTTTTCCCCAGAGCCTTCTCTTCTTCAGGTGAACTTCCCCAATTCTCCCAGCCTGGCTCCAGAGCAGAGGGGGTCCAGCTCTGGGATCAACTTTGTGGCCTCCTTTGGACTCATTCCAACCAGTCCACATCCTTCTTGTGCTGAGATCAGACTTCAGGGGTTACAGCAATGACAACATGAGTGGTACCTCAGCTGGTGCCTGTGAAAAAAAATACAAGTGCAGTGGAGATTGTATTTTGAAAAGGAAAGAGTCTGTTGTAGGAGGTTATTTAAGAAAACAAAGCATAAATTATAACACCTACTTGTATGGTAAGGGAGAAATGTATTCAGTCATGCTATCATGGGTAAACAAAGCAAGGAGGTGAAAATAGTAGGAGACTCTGGCTGACTAATGAGACCAACTAGCCTGTTCAGGAGCAATGAAGAGAGGTTTCAGAGCTGTTTATTTTCCCTTGCAATACCCAACGTGCAGAGAGTGCAAATAATAATAATAATACAAACTGTGCTGCAAGATCTGTTCTTCATTTTTGTTCTTTTTCGTGTTTTCCGGGGCAGGAATATCTTGAACTTTCCTGGGTGCCTCAATTTCAGTTTCTGTGACAGCTTTTTAACTTCCCTTCTTAAAAAAACAGTGACATCTCAGTAAATGGAGGTGAGCAAGACATAGGAGCGTTAAAATGAAAACACCAGAGCTGAAGAGCAGTGTAATTATCCCATTCACAAAGGATTTCTAGGCAGTCAGTGGGTGAATAATAAAGGAGGATGCAAGTGTCACTGTATCAGATGTCACCCCGCCCACCCCACCTCCCCCTGGATTTCCATCTGCTTCAGATGTCTGGGTCACCTGGGCTTTCTGTGCAGACTTACAGCTGCTGTGACCATGGAGAGCTGATGGCCAGCATAGCTGCCTGTGAATGGGATGTCACTGCATGATTGTCTGCATTTAGGGAAAATGCAGTCATTAAAAACAACCAACCAACCAAAAAAACCCCCATGAGCCCTAAATCCTCCTTAGAAACTGCAAAGAAGGGAGCACCATGAACAAGCTGTAGAGTTAGAATACAAGACCCATTCCCCCCTCCCCTCTGGCTTCATCCAAGGATTCTCTCTCCTTTGTTCTCCTACAGCTCTGGCATATCTAGGCCAGCACTTACTAATTACCAGGAAATGGAAACCAGTTGCTGAAAAGTGTTAAAGGAAAATCCTCACATTTATAAGCCTATGTTGATTTAACAGCAGAAAAAAGGAGGAACTTTCGGAAAACAAAAAAATAACTGCATTACTGGATAACTGGAGCTCAAGCTGGGTGCGTTATATAATAGCACTTCCCAGTGCAGCTGCCTTTCTTTCACCCTTTTACCCATTCCTCCGAGCACAAGACACACAAATAGTTACCACAACTTAAAAACTGTCTAGACCACACCTTTCTTAGAAACCTTAAAAAGGTGTGGTCTATTGTTCTCAGAATTACATCAGGTCTTGAACTTGAATCCACAAGTAGTTGGGACCTGCCAGCAACTACAGCAGAGAGAAGTTCAGAAATATAAGAAAAACTGCTGAATGCTTACCCTAAACCAATTTTGCTTTTTTGCTTTCTTTTTTTTTCATATACTTATTTAGGCTGGAAAACACCTTTAAGGTCAGTTTCAGGCTACTAAATAAGATTTGCATAAATGTTTGTTTGGAGAACTGGAAATAGGTGAGGAGAAGGGGTCTGGCATACCATCAGCTACTAACAGTATACAGAACATGTGTCTAAAAGGAAGAATTCCTAATGCTTCAGGCAAAGCCATAAAGGACAGGAAGGTGTTGGGGAGCTGGCAGGGTGCATGTGACTGGCAGTGGAATGCAGCCTCCCAAACACTGCTCGCCAGGTCAGATCTGAGCAGGCAGGGTCAGACTTTACCACTGCCAACAAAGCTGGAATTCACCTGGCCACAATATTGTTAGATGAACATTTGATAAGTTAAGGCTTATATTTAATTTCACCTGCTTGGGCGGAAGGTGTGATAAAGGGGGTGGAATGAGATTACCTTCAAGGTCCCTTCCAAGCTGACAGAGGCAGCCCATAGACATTAGATAGCATTGTTTGGTTCATGTCTGCTTTCTGAGGTGCTTGTCAAATTAGGAAAGGCACTGAAATAAAGTTGTCTTCCTAAAGCAACTTTTTAAAAGATTTAAAAGTAAAAAATACTAGTATATTCAAATTTTCTACAGAGGAAAAAATCCCCAAGTAGTCTGCATAAGTTATTGCAGTGCTAGTTTTATCAGTAGAATTGCAATAAATCCATGAGCTTATATACAGAAACAGAACTGTGTTAGCATTCTGTGAGGAAAAGGCTATTTTAGTCTGCTCATCCACTGAGGAGATAAAGCAGGCTGTTATGTCAGCCTTGACAGCAACTCAGTTTTCCTGGATATGTTGAAAAAAAGAGTTTTATATCTATTCCCCATATGGAAGTAGAACATGTGATGCAGCCTAAAGCTATTTCCTTTGAAAGCAGAGCTCTGAATTCCTGCAATAAAGCCATGAATGGAAAGGCCTGTTGTTAACTTCTCAGAACAAGGAACCTGGCACAGTTTAATCACGGCACATTTCACCAGATTAAATTTGCAGTTCTCCAGCAGTACCTGCAGTAGGATATAGAATAACAATACATTTTAATTTACCTGGATTTTTTTTTTGCTGGGGACCTCAAAAAGGGCTCTAGGTAGTTGTGAGTAGCTGGATAGTCCAGAGTCATGTGGGGCATGCCAGCCCAAACAGACCCTGAGGCTGTGAGACTTTGAAACCTTATGGGGTGAGAAAGGACAGAGGTCTGGGGAAGAGTTTGAATCGAACAGTATTGGCTGAGTCCACTGGAATTTTTTGAGCAGAAGGGGATGGTGTGCCAGGCTGCCCTGGAGCTCTGCCAGCTACTCCAGGCACAGGGATTTTCCAGGCAGGGGCTTATGATATCAAGTGCAAAATTCCTGTTTCCTTTCTGCTAGCATCCATTTAATCAATGTGTAAAGGTCAGGCTGGTGTGTTTAGAGTGGAGAAGACATCAGCTGTCCCTTGTCTTCTCCAGAACTTTCATTTGCAAGGTCCAGCTGAGAGGAACAGGCTTTAAGTCCCCTCAGTGCAAGAATAGCTCTGCTGCTGCTTTTTCTTTATCCCTGTTGTCTCTGCAGGGGAGGAACTGCTCTGTGAAGCCTTTCCTCCTCCTCTCTGTCAGAGGCTGCTTGATGGGGAGACTGCAGCACGGGGAATAGCTTTTCTTTGTGGAACAACCCTGCTGTGTGCTCCTTTGTCCCTGTCCTTGCCTCTCCATGGAAGACAGGCAGTGTGCGGACCACGTGCCCCCGCTGGGCCAGGGGAACTCCCCTGCTGTTTTAACTGGTGAGCAGAGGGGAAAATATTCATCAAAGCAAACATTAAACCAGACTGGTGGAAAGTATGGCGATCATCACAGGTCACAACACGACCAAGGATCCTGGTTGCTACATGTTCTACTCAGAGCTTTGTGTTTGGTTAGAGTAATAGACATTCGTATTTAAATTGACGAAGAGACAATAACCAGAGGTATTTAGCATGAGCAGGTGTACATGTCAGGGCTTAAATTCACTGAAGGATGTGATTAAAGCAATTGCTGCCTCTTNAGGAGTACTGTCTTACTAATTGTGGGGCACAGGTTTGCACAAGATGTTGTCCTGAGTAAGAGCAGAGGTAATCACTGACATCATGCAAAATAATGCTGCCATGAATGGATTTTTTTTAATTAACTGTCTTTAGGGGATAAGAATCATGGTCATAACTTTGAAAGCAAGTAAAGGTATTACACATAATCAAAATAAATCTGCTCAACCCCTGGAGCACAGCAGAGAGGAACAAGGGTCAGGAACTCACCTTGAAGAGATGGGTCATTTTTAGAAAAGGATAATCCTCCTAATGGGGAGGTCCTCCCATCACCACTTCAGAGAGATCCTAAATATTAGATCCCCATAAATCAATCAGTAGTTCAGCACTTCTATCAGACACAACTATTGCCACCAAGAGTTGAGCTGGCTTTCTGCAGTGGGATATAGAATAACTACACATTTTAATTTACCTGTGACTTTTTTGGCTGGCTAAGGACCTCTAAATAGGGTTTCACACAGAAATTATAACTTTTGGCGCACCAATTCTTGTGATTATTTACAATGTGATTATTTGCTACTGTTCAGTTTTTATTTAGAGTCTTACAGTATTTAATGGACACGGGGAATTCAGTGGCAGGAGGTACAGATTCCCACATGGCCCTGTGTCTTTGTCCAAGCAAAATGTCAGTATTTTTAAACTGATCCAAAGTGGGAATCCCTTGCCTGGCTGCCCTGATACCGGGGACATTATTCCCTTCTTGGGATCAGTTTGCAGTAGCTTGAGTCAAGCCGGGTTCTTGGCTGCAGGTGGGTGAGGACAGGCAGTGCTGCAGTGCCACTGCTGTCCCCAGGACAGTGGGGACTCTGTGTGGGTGTAAATTGGAGGGCAGACTGAAACCCCAAATTTCCCTTTAACGTTTCAATTTATGCTTTCAGTTTTAGGGAAGAGGGATCAGTAAGATGAGAGGAAGGGCAGTGGTGGTGACTCATGATTTCTATGGCTCATGCAGACACCACAGACATCCCACAGTGCTGTGAATCAGCTTAAACTGGTCCTTCTGAGACACTGACATCAGTCATCAGCCCTGCTTTGCTGTGCTGGAGCCCTTGCACTTTTGTAGATACTTGCAGATATTTAATAATATAAATAATTCTGTATTATGGTGAGACAGGGCACAGGGTGCCCAGAGAAGCTGTGGCTGCCCCATCCATGGAAGTGTCCAAGGCCAGGTTGGACAGGGCTTGGAGCAACCTGGGATACTGGAAGGTCTCCCTGCCCATGGAAGGGGTGTGGAAAGAGATGAGCTTTAAGGCCCCTTGCAACCCAAACCTTTCTATAATTCCATGTTTCTATCATTATGTGGAACAGAGAAACAGGAGGAAAAAAAAATCAGTCAATTAAAAGTACACAACAAGCTTTGGTGTAGTGTGAAAGTGGATAATAAAAGCTGTCCCAGGACACTAAACCTTCTCCCCATTTCTAATTGCATTTTACATGTAATTTTATCTTTCAGTATCCCTGTTCAAGAGTTTGCTTTACATGAATGAAGTATGAATTCTGGAACCATAATGCGCAGAAGTGGATTGAAGAGTTGTGTTTGTTCATCTTCTCCTCTGTGGAAGGATTGAGAGGCCAGAGCCCAGGTGTGCTGAGGGGAGGAAAAGTGGTGCGGGTAAAGTTGGGCATACGGAAAAAAGGGAATGCAGAAAGTGAATAAACATGTGGAGGGGTAGGAAAGCACCTTGGAAGTTATATACACAGAGAAATATAAATATAACCCAAACTCTAACACTGGAGGTTGGTCATGCCAGCTGCAGCCTTGCTAAGGTTTCCATTAGACCAACATGTTTCCACCTGCTTCATTTTTGGGGAGAACTCCTGCACACCCTGTTGCTGCTTGAAGAATAAGCTTAGAAAAGCTGAACAAAAATTCCTTTGCTGCTTCTTGAAAGCACTGCAGAAAAGTAGAATAAAACAGAATAAATAGACACTTCTATTGTAAAAACACTTCAGTTATGCTCCTTAAAATGCTAATGCAAAAAGTAGAAAACCAGCTGACAGAAAAGATAAAACTGGAACTGTGGATGGCCTCTTTGGGATCTGAGCCATAACCAGAGAAGGCTTATATTTTCTTTTGAAATTATTCATTCACTACCTGGAAATGTTTATTTTAAACCTTTTTCCTGCAAACATCTAAAGGTATTAATTTCATACTTGTAAATGGTTATTAAGCTCAATAAATGTGAGATCATGGTCTAAGTTCTGCTGAGTTACTTCATGTTTAGTTTACTGAAGGTAGCATGTCTAGGGCTGTCTGGTTGCTGTTGAGACAATTTATAAACATCTCAATTGTAGCATTTTTCAAAAGAATTCAAATACAGCTGCTTTCAAATCTAGGGGTGGCAGGCTGACTGTGTGTTTTGCCACAATTAAACAGACCTGGTGCTTCGTGGTTTAAAATCATTCCTTTAGTAAATGGTTTCTGATGTAATAGTCCAAATAATTTCTTATGTAGCTTTCCTGCAAGGCCGGTGGGAACAGTGCCCCCTGAATAACCAGCCAGCTTTCAATGGATGCTTTCCAGATTGCTTTCTGTAGCCCTAGAGAAGGAACTCAGATGTTTTCTGGAAGCAAGGTTTGCCATTGAGGAGCTCCATCAGTTGCAAAGATGCTTCTTAAATTCTAATTGAATTCATTTTCCCCCTGAATATTTGCTTCTGTTGCTAAACAAGTGACAAACGTTACCATCTGTTCCAGAATGGTAAATGCCTGCCAGATGATCCCTGTACCTCCTGGGAGCACCCAGTAATCCATGCTTTCCTGAGGGACAGTGGGAAGGGGAAGGTGCGACTCTGTCAGTGGTGCAGCTGGGTGAAAAGGTCAGTGTGAATCCGGTGTGCGCATAATACTGATTTTGTGGAGATTAACGATATGCTAATGACCCAAATTCCGGGAGGTGTTCCTAATGCACACAGAGGGCACGCAGGTGAGCTGGGTTTATGAGCTCGGCAGTACAACAGGAAATACAGACTCTAGAAGGAAACTCCCACCTAGGGTGAAAGCTACTTTATATCAGATTCTACTTTTCAGAATATAGGGAATACATTAAAGAAGGAAGTAAAAAAAAAAAAAAGGGCAGTGTGGAAGACACAAAATACCCCAAGTAAGCTCAAGAGTGACAAGCCAAATCTTATATGTGTACATGGGCTCCTGTTTCACATATAATCACTGAATTCATTGAGTTTTCCTGAGATAATAGAAGCTCCTTGGTGGTCGTTTATTCCCCATATGAATGACCCGGGACGGATTATCCAGGTGCCTGTAACCTGTGACCTTGTTGCTGAACTGGAGCAGGGGTTGTTCTGTCAGCTCAACAGCCCGAGGGCCCTCCTCCCTCCCTCCTTTTCCACACGGCAGGGTGGGGGCAGAGGGGAAAGAAATCCCTAAGGATTAAAGCAGTGTCAAAGCATTAACACTTAGTCGATGACAACTGTAAGGATTAATTCAAGCTGGTTAAATCCCTCTTAGCTAGAATAGCAACCAGCAACCATCTGGTGGAAAGAGCAGTATGACAGGGCTAAAAGGAAATACTGTCCGAGTAGGCAAAGAGAAAAGAAACTTTTCCACAGGCTTTTGGGAATTGCTGTGTTTCCTAAGTGTCTGACCACAGCAAGCGACAGTTTTGATTGGAGTGGTTTGAATAAAGAGGGTGGGGAAATATTGTGTCTGCAGCTGAGGAAAAAAATCAGATTTATAAGCTTTTACGTTTCTATAATAGCACATGACACTTGCAAAAAAAAAAAAAAAAAAAAGACTAGTCATGCATTCTGCGAAACAAATCTCAACCCATCCAATGTATTTTCCTGCTAAGGCTTGTTTTGCTGCCAGCCTATGTTGTTCTCTAGCTTCAATGCTGAGTGCTCTTCAGAGAGGCTTTACAGCTCCTCCCCTCCTGTGAGAGAGTTGATGTGGGGCTCCTGTGTGTGGAATCACCGAGGCCAACCAGGAGTGACCCAAATGCCCAGCTAAGGTCAGTATCACAGTATCAGGGCTAGCAGAGCTGGCCTGGCCTACAAAGGCAAGCTGATCAGCCTGGGAAACTGTTCCAAGGTTACCCCTGCAGGAATTAAGAGTTTGTCTCTGGAGCAGATCAGACAATGTAAATTGGATTGGAGGTGAAGTCTCTCCTCCGTGATGTCACTCACTGATGTTTATACTCAAAATAAGGTCTTGCTGCTGATGGGTTTAAGGCTTGGTTCAGTTCTTTTAGTCTCCTTATGAGTAAAGGGATGTCTGAAGCCTTGTAGGATTTTAATTACTCTGTTTTCTGAGGTGCTGCCATTGTCTGGTCCATAGTGGCACCTGGCTGGTTGTGGGTGATAGCTGGTGGCTGTGTCTGCAGGCTCACAGGCAGGGAACTTCCAAAGGGCAGGCAGCAAATGCATTTTTCATTCATCTGTTAGTTGTTCCCTTTTTAAATCTAGGAATTCTCTTTTGTTTGTCAGTCATGAAATGTAGAAGTGTTACGCAGTTTATGCTGCTGTTCCACAACAGGGTTTACCAACTTCCTGATTACACAAAGCTTGTTTGTCTACTGAAAGTTTTCTTCCTGCTGCTCCCCAAATATTGCCAGGCAAAGGAATTTATAAATGCAGCATGTTGGCCTGTAATCTGATGTAGCAAATGGCTTTGCAAATATAAGCACTGATTTCTTTTGTTTGGGTTCTTGATAGAAAAACACCAAAGCACTGGTTCACACTCCTCTTTTGAAGGTGGCTATTTTTGGCAGAGTAAATGTGAACACGGGAGCCCCAAGGCTTGCCTGGTGCTTGAAATGAACCTTTTCCATACAGGGAAGGAGGTAAAAAAGGTCAACAAGCTTTGAGCCTGTATTGATACAGTAGAGAACCACTTCTTCTTTAGAAACAGTAGTTCTGTTCTTGAGCCCAGCCTTGCCTTCAGAATGCTGCTGGGGTTGAAAAATGTTTTCAAAATACACAGTTTCATCACTACTCAGGAGTTTCATGGCTTTTAAAGGATTGTTTTCTCTCTCAGGAGCCTAAAATAAAGATAAATTGGGAAATTTTGGATTCAGATTTGAAATAAGAGGATCAAAGGACTCAAAATACCAACAAAGATAAAAGAGTTTGTTCACCAGTGTCTGCTGATACTGAAGGTCCTGCTGAACCCTACAGTATCAAGCAGGAAGCATCTGTGTGTGCTTATCAGCTTTTTACAACACAAAATCACAGGTTTCTGGCATCTGCCCTATCAAAGATAAGGAGCAAGATGTTTTCACAACATCTGTGTGTCAGAATATTGGACATAGTCCAAAATCTGGAGTGACTTGTTTGTGTCTTTCAGCTCAGTTTATGGGCAGTTTGTGTGACAGCATTAAAACTGTGTGAGAGGTTGAAGCCATCCATCCCCTCTGGTTTTGGTTGTGATGAGAATCCATCAGTCTGGTCACTTGTTCTCACATAACAGCTGTGCCCTTAGCATGGAGAATAAATAACAGCACTGAGTCATGGCAGGGAACCTGCAGGAGTCCTGAAGGAAAACAACATCCTCACATCTGAGTCATGAGAATGCATCTTCACAAAACATCTTGATGGACCACAAACTCTACAGCAAGATTCACAGTAAGGGTTTACCAATCACTACTAATTAATTCCCAGCTAATGGTGCTCCAAAAATAATAGCTCAAGGCACAACAACAAATACTGTTTAGTTTTTTATTGGATAAAAGCCCATTAAATTATTTTGATTTTTAAATTTCACTCTGATTTTAGCCAGCATAGGAATGCACATGTTGACTGCACAAGTTGGCCACTTACTTGACTCTGACAGTGGCCAGAAGGGGATGGATGCCAAGGAAGAAGTAAAAATGGGGTGTGCATCATACCTTTCCCTGTCCCTTTCTTCTCTCTGACTAATCCCATGTGATCTCCCAGCCATTTTTTTTAGGCAGGGCTGATGGGATTTGTGACTTTTGTAATTCCAACTGCAGCTCTTGCTAAGCATTTGTCCAGTTGTTTTGGAAGCTCATATAAGCTTTCTGATTATTAAAAATGGAAAGGACAACAGAAATGCAGAACAACATCCGTGTGAGGTTTAATTGGGCAGAACTCCACAGCCAAAACACAAAGGGAGACAGATTGTTGTAGCTTGTGGTAGATCTGTACAACTCTTCACCAAAGGATGTTGTAGATGCACAAAATTTACAGTATTTTGAAAGAGCTGAACAAGTCCTTTAGAAAGACCAACAGCCTTGGTTTTTCAGAACCCAACTTCTGCTAACTTCCCTTCCTCTTCCAGCACAAGAACTTGTGCATGAGAGAGATAGTTGATTTTTTACTCAACTCCTCCAGGCTACTCAAGAACACATAACCTTCTAAGATATCCTCTGTAAGTCAAACTTTTCCTGTGCTGCAGGGTTTACACTCAGTCAATCGCCATAGGAAAGTTGGTCCATACGTTTCATCATTGTCTTTGCTCTCTTTTAACCCTTCCACTTGGCATGTTTTGTGTTTCACCAGAGCTTCCCAGAGGACTCAGTATGAAGGATCCATGGATGTATATAGTGGTATCATCTTCTTGCCTGTTTTGTGCTGTATTGTAACAACTCCTGAGACACTACTTTTTGACAGCTGCCAACCACTGAGTTGATGATTTTAGGGAAATCTTCATCTGAGCCCAGTTCTTGCTGTGTCTGTTTTCTTGAAGCTGTTCAAAATGTTGATTTAATAATTCCCAAACTAATGAGCACTCTTTTCATTACAACTATTTACAAGATCATACTTGTATATGCATGCTGAATTTAATTAGCTTTAATCATTTGAGTGATTTCAATCTGCATCTTTAGGCATCGGAATATCTTTTTTACATTTGGCCTGAAATGAGGGTTAAATGTCTTGTTGTGACAGTTTGGGGTCACTCCAGTCATAGTTGTGTAACACAATATGTGAAACAGAGCCGTGACATCTGCACTTCCATATGCTTTGTAATGGAAAATCAACAAGGTACCTTCAAGTACTGAAAACATCTTCATACACTTACAACTAATCATCAAAATCTGCAGCTGAAAAGCAGTATTAGCATTTCTTTTTTTTCTTTTGTCTTTCTCTCACTATAGAATTGACCATAGTTCCTTTAATTCAGCCTCACTAACCCAAGGTCTGGGTCTCTTTTTTCCATTGCAAAATCTTTCTTAGTGGTCTCAGAGAAGGAGCTTTTGCCTTTGGCAAGGTCTTCAGTCAAGGGTGTTGTTTGGTTTTCAGTGTTTGAAATGTGCCTTGAAAGAATGAGATGAAGGTGGACCCATGCCAGCAGTCCCCAGGTGAGTGGTGGGAGTTATCAGGGATATGGAAAATAAGGTGCCTGAGGCATCAGGGAATCGTTAAGGGTGGAAAAGACCTTTAAGATCACCAAGTCCAACCATCAGCCCAGCACCACCACCATGTCCACCACTGAACCTTGTCCTCAGGTGCCACAGCCACATGGTTTTTGAGCACCTCCAGGGATGGGGACTCCACCCCTGCCCTGGGTAGCCTGTGCCCAAGTTTTACAACCCTTTCTGTGAAGAAAAGCATGAGAATTCTGTTGCTTAAGGAAAAGGAGACGGAAGAAGAACCAAAGTTTTCAAGGCAAAAAACCTGTGGTAAGGGCAAAGACACTACCTTGTTTTCCCTGTCCATGGAATCTATAGTGCATTTCATGATAAAATGAGTTTGCAGCAGCTTTTCTGGGCAACTGCCATGTCTTCACCACAGAGGTCTAGAAAGAAAGGTTTGTTATTCCTGTTATGAGACCAGGCAGCAGCTGGAGAGTCAGAAGTGCAGTAAGAACCTCATCACACCTGGAATACCCAAGTCTCCCAAGAAACGGAACCAAGGAATTCCTTTATTTTGAAAAGATCTAATTCCATGAACATTTATTCTAGATGCAATTTATGGATTGTTCTACAAATCTTGTGGCATTTTGTTCTTTACCAGCTTCATATTGTTAAACCCAGTAGCAAAATTTCTTGAGGAGCTGGAAAAAAAATTAGGGCAAGCCAGCCTGAATTAATTTCACTGTCTGGAGGAGAGTGTTCTTAAGGATGTAAATATCTAATGCTTAGAATATCTTTGAAATCTTCACAGTTTGTTAGCCTCTGTTAGAATACTCTCATGGACAAGTTCTCAAGAATTTAATAAGGATGAAACAATTGAACTTCTGTGATAATCAAGGAGTTTAATGGAAAGTGATGTGCTTTTAGATGGGCTCTTAATGAACCCCTCTAATGCTGTGGCAGAGACTCACAGCAGAAGATGTGTGGAGCAAGTCTCACTTCCTGTTTGGCTGTAACAATGCACAGGCTCATCATGCACAGCTTAATTTGGTGTCTTGCTGCACTGGATGTAAAAATATAAATCTGACTACAACCTTTTCTGAAATGCATCCTGAAAAAAAGGAAAATTCTGTAAGGATCTCTGGAAGTTCCACAGAGTTCTTCCTGGGATTCTTCTGGGGTTTGTGCAGCTGGGGTAGCCAGGAAGATACTTCCCAACGTGTAAGTGGCTGCATAGTGACCACAGTACTTGTGAGGAACCCCCTCTTTTTTTTATACTTATTTTGCCTTTTAGTTTCTATAGTTGCTCTTATTTGGGAAAGCTGTGTCTTCCAGAGTTAGATGATCACAGATATCCAATATTGGATTCCCTTCTCCCATCCCAATTTTGCTTTTTGAGGTTTTACTTTTCTTTCTGTATAAGAATCAGCACCTGAGATTCAGTGGCAATAATTATATGGTTTTATTTCCTGATAATAGGACCTAAAACTAGAAAAATGGAGAGTTTTCCTATTCCTGCTGCCTAAACTTGCCTGAATTTGTCAGAGGGCACACTTAAAATGATTGGTTTGCAGAGGGTGGGACTGAACTGTGCCTTGTCTGTGGTGCTTCAGTTGGGGTAAACTTTGGTTCTACAGCTGCATTTGTTTCCTACACTTGTAGCATATGATGTACAATCCTCCTACTGCTTACAGGATGATGGTATTTGCTATCTAATGTGTATGTCAAGCACTTTGGACCGCCAAAACATCACCTGCCTGCTACATACAAGTGATACTCTTATGGCTGGTCATGAAATTGATTCAGATTCTGATCTTGTCCTTGGTGTGAGTCATTTACAGTTCTCCAGGCAGTCGATAGCATTAAAGAGCTATTACCAGAGTAAATTTTATTAGTACAACATCAGAATCAGGGTTTAGAATTCCTTCCTATATAGTGTGAGTCTGTATTTGATTTCCAAATTCCCATTACTGTAATTACTTGGAAATTCTAATATTGCCAAAAACACAGTGCTTCTGGCTTAAAGTATCTCAGTTAAAATGATTCAGGAATTAGAATTGGCCAGCTTTTGTCTGAGGCAAAGTTCTGACAGTGCTACAGTTCCATTAAAGGCAGGTTGGCACGTTTAACACATTCAGAACACTGAGGTGTATTTGCTAAATATGTTTATTTTCCATAGTCATGTGGCTAAAATCTATCTTAGTTTTAAAATTTTGCTTCAAAGAGTATTCTCTGCCAGGCTGGAAAAAGAGGTGCCCTTTAAAATGCACATAGAGATGGCTGTTTCTCCTTGGGAAAGGCTGCAGCACACTTGACACACCTCACCTTAAGCTTTGTGCCTGAGCTGAAACGTGGCCAGTGCTGTAGCAGTCAGGGGTGGATGAGTCAGAATGGATGTCAGCAGAAAGGCACCTCCTAACAGCAGGGTGAAAACACTGTGAAATATGAGGGGAAGGTCAGGAAAAGAATGCTTAAAAAAAATAAAAAGCAAAATTCAGCTTCCTCAAAGAACTTGTGGACAAGGTGAAGGGTGCTGCTCTCTCCAGATATGGAACAGAAAGTCTGTAAGGCAGCTGCAGTGACTCTTCCCAGCTCTACTTGCTGGTCTCCATGTAAAGATTTATTACTTAATATCTGTTACAGGCACTATTTAGAACAGTAAATACCATCACCTCTTCCCCTCTTGGCCTTTCACTAACTCCTGGCCAGATGAGGGTCTCAGGGACAGTTTGGCATGAATTTTGATCAGTGAACATTGCCTCACTAGATAAAATTAATTGATGGTGTCTCTGTGCTGGTCATGAAGTTTGTTCCCCAGAGAGTAAGTTTAGCATCCAATCACTATTTGCATCTCCTCTTGGGCTATTTTTAATTAGGAGTGTTTTAATTAGCAGCCTTCCAGTACCTAGAGGGGCTCCAGGAGAGCTGGAAAGGAACTTGGGACAAAGGCCTGGAGGGCCAGGACAAGAGAAAAATACTTCCCACTACCAGAAGGCAGGATTAGACTGGATATTGGGAAGAAGTTATTCCCTGTGAGGGAGGTGAGGCCCTGGCACAGGATGCCCAGAGAAGCTGTGGCTGCCTCTGGATCCCTGGAAGTGTCCAATGCCAGGCTGGACAAGGCTTGGAGCAAGCTGGGATAGTGGAAAGTGTCCCTGCCCATGGCAGGGGGTGGAACGAGATGGTTCCTTCCAACCCAAACCATTCCATTATTCCAGGATTCTGTTATTCTATGAATGTCAGCCTCTTCTCAGTGCCTTTTTAAACCTTTTTTTTTTTTTTTTGCAAGTCTCTTCTGAAAGAAAATACCTCCTATAGCACCCAGAACTGCTTAAAAATGCCATTTTTATTTTCAGCAGAATTGGTGGTGGCGTCTCGCTGTGGTAAGCATAGTAAGGGAACACATGGTAAAAATAGAATTTGCATTTTAAAATATTGTGGAACTGATGAAAGCTTTTCTCCTGAGATTAATTTGTGAGTATGTAGTTGTTATTTTTCCCCAGAAGTTGCTCAACCCTGTGGCCAGACTATTATGCAGCTACTTTCTGGGCTGCTCTGTGTTCAAACGTGTTAAGGTTGGCTCGTGCTGTGCTCCACATGTAGCTAGGGTGGAATATCCTTGGATCTTTTGGAAAACAACTGAAGGGAAAAAATGCCTCCAGACCTCTGCAGTGAGGCTGTTGTCTGGCCTGTTTATGCAACAGGGTCAATAAAAGCTAATTGAGATTGGCCTTTTGTTGCCCCACTTCTCCTGTTTTTCCAATGTGTCCCTCACCAGATGTAGGTTACATTTATCTCCAGCTGTCAATGATGGTTTGCCACTGCTGACTCTAAATCAATAAAAACATGCTGGTATTTTCCGTGTCCCTGTTCCCTGGGGTGTTGTGGGGCTTGGAGATCCTGTCACGTCAGGAACTATATTGGGAGCTGGTACAGAGCACGGGGCGTGCTCAGGGGATGAACAGCAACCTGGAGTAGATTAATTCTCAAAATACCTAATACCATTCATAAAAAACTCCCTTGCAGGACTGAAGTCCTATTTGCCCAAAATGCAGCACTGTTTCCCTGTGTGCCATTACAGTTAAACACCAGTCACCATTAAATGATTATCACATTAATATAAGGGTTTGAGAATCACAGAATCATAGAATATCCTGAGTTGGAAAGGACACACAAGAATCATAGAGTTCCATATGTTTTAAAAATCACAGAATCATTGATTCCATTTAATAATGTCTCAATGATTTTCAAATTTTATTTATTGATAAATTAGTATTTCTTAGTGACAGATTAAACAACGTCCCCGTTACCTTGCTTCTCTTAGAGCCTCTGCTTAAAGGCTCTTAAGATACAAGACTGGCGAGCAATGAGTGAACACATAGGTATATCTATAGCACTGTTATTTCCTACTAAATTGTCAGTGGTTCCATGAGAAATGATGAACATGGACAAACCTTCCCTTGGAATGCTGTCTCTACTTACTGTTTAATGTTGGATGGTTAAAAATAGCGAACTAACTTAGAACTTCCTGAGCTCCACTGATGGGCTTAAACCTGCATGTTACAAGATTATAGGCCTAGATTTGCAGTGGGGTTTGTCTGTTTGCCTTGCTTCTCTTCATTCTTGCAGGCGTCCCAGATCAGACATTGGTTGCCCCCAGGTCTTGGTGTAAATGCTCATCTGCATATTACTCTCCCTAAATCCATAGCAAAGTGTTTGTATTTGGTTCCGTGCACCCCATGTGCTCTGTGGCCCCTTGGGGGCTACATCTCAGTCATTTTCCTAGAGCCTTTTTTTCATCTTTAGTCCCCAGTATTTACTGTGAGCATACAATGAACGGATTTGGTGATTCTTTGCTGCGAGCCCTGTGAAACTAAAGATGTGATCTTTGAGAAATATTCAGTACAAATTTTTGGTTAACTCTGCTGGCTTGAGTGTGCTAAGGCTGAGGAGGAACAAAAGTCATGTCGTTCAGATGTTTTATGTAGATGCTCTCTTATTCACAGAGGTTTTTCTCTGTAGCCTTCCTGCACTGAGCAGACAACCTGGGAAGCCTTTGCAGGCCAACTGTCAGCAGTCAGGAAATGGATATCAGGGTTTCTGGAATGCTGTTGCTCAGTCATGTTTGCTGACCTGCTAATGTACAAGAGTCTTTTGTTTGCACCTACTTGAGGAACTAGAAATATCGGCCTTTTCCAGGCCTTTCACTCTTACTGTTGCAAATAGACATACAGTCAATGTCATCCCCAAATTGTTTCCTTGTGCTGGGTCAGATTCAGTATCCAATTCAGTCAACTCAGTGTGGAAATCTGTGACATTTAATCTTAAATGTTGGGTTGTTCTATTTTTCATGTTCATAGTATTATTTAGAGGAAGGAGAGGACAGTGCAAAAGGCAAATGGAACAGCAAATGCTGGCTGGATCAAGCAGTTGAATTCTTGTAGCTGCATTCTTTCCCCCAAATTTCTGAAGATTTGGATGTGTATATTGCTCTTTTTTTCTGTTCTAATATTCCAGGCATGGATGAAGCATAGGAAGGGAAGAATCCTACCAATAGCACCTACAGCTACCAAGTAGTTGATTGAGTAGTTGAATGACATTGAGGCAAGCTTTCACTGGAGCATAACTCTTGCAGCTGTGATACAGTGGAAGTATAGACAGGGGAGGAACTCAATGGCCTGCTTAAGAAAATTAATCTTTGCCTGTGTTTCCAAGGCAACACAGATAAGGAAAGGAGTAGCTGCCATGCTTAGAAAATAAGTTTGTTGTATTTAAGGGGAAAATTGCTCTGGCAGAATCTAAACGATTTTCTAGCAATAAAATAAAACAGTTTTTCATTCCAGTTAGCTTTTCAGACCCCACTGAAACCACTCACACAGAGAATAAACATAGTGAGGCCTAGGTGGGAAAGTTACTCCAAAGTAAGACAAATAATTTACCCTGTGGATACCCTTAACCATTCCTTAGATAGTTTGATTCTAGCACAGAGGAAGGTGCCCTGTATTTATCATGAGCAAGGGCTGAGTCCTCATGGGAATTTAGATGCACTTAGCAGAATACGAGTTCTGTTGTTTCAGTGCATTCTTATTATAGATAGACAATTCAAATGTCTGCCCAAAATATTTGTCTTTTGACAGGTTCACAGTATTTTAGGATCCAACTAAAACAAGCAGTACCAAAAAGTTGGGGAAGAGGATCTTTTTGTTGTTGCTTATTCCTCATCTCAGTAATAAGGATCTTGCTAGGGGTCCTACTTATTTTATTTTTATACACATATATGTATGTAGTTTCTATATAACTTTAAACTAATATATTTGCAAATCCTGGTCAGTTAGTAGAAACAACAAAAGCTGCTAGAAGTTGCCATTTCAGTGGAACTCCTGTAAACATTTCACCACTGGCAAGCACTTGCTGATCTGTACTTTAAGATAATCTCATGATTTTTGTTTGTTTGATTTTAACCTTTGGCTTGTTTTTAACTTTTCCTAAAGTATTTTTAGTCATTTTAATGACTGTTCCTAGACTAAAATCAGCTTCTGTCCCCATTTTCCTAAAATAAATTCGGTCTGTTCCAAAAAGCATCATAAAATAGATGAAAACAGGATCCAGTGCCTAAAGACTTAAGGAGAAGTGAAAGATTTGGCAAGGAGGTTGCTATAAAACTTCTTCTCAGTTTGTGCTTTCTGACTACTCTCCCTACTCAACCCTTTTCTGTGAGATGCTCTGTGAGCCAATGCCCCTGACTTTCTTCAGGTGAAACAGAACTGCAGAATTCTCCTGGCTCTATAGGCTCCTGACTTTTATAGGCTCTATTTATTGTCTGATTTCTTATAATAATGAGGAAGATAAAGAAAACCAATAGCGCTTCTGATTGTCTGCTGTTGATTTTACATTGTGTAACCCAACCCGAGCAATGGCTTGCTGCATGTAAGCTTCCAAGAAAAAGATTCAAAGCTTTAGTGTGTCTGATGGAGTAAGATGAGAGGATATATTGTATGTCCTCTCTTCTTGGGCATTTGTGGCTAAGGGTCCCTGAACAATCTTCTGCAGAAGCATGGATGAAGTGCTCCTGGTGGATTCTTTTACTCTCCTGTGTAGCTTTTTATGATAAAACAACTGTTTGAACATGAACTGCATTGTCTTATGTGTATTATATGCATGTATCTGACTTTTAAAATATTATATTTTTTGCATTCTTGCATTTTTCCTTGACTTCCCTCTACTTTTTTTTTTGTTTTGTTTTGGATGAGGCTTGCAGGATGATGTTTAGATCTCTTACATATTTTCCTTTGCATGTTTTCCTTTTGACATCATTACTTTTACAGAAAGTATTGGAAAGACAATTGGAAAATGACTTTTTTGGGAAAGAGAGGGAAATGAAAAAGTGGCAAACTGACATTTTTATTATCTTTGAGGGCAAGAAAAGATTTAAATAGAAGATTTGCTAGCATCTTATTTGATGCAAAACTTGGTTCGCAATGTCTGAAATCCTACTTTCCTGTTGGAAAGCCTCCAGCTGAAGCAGCTCTTTCTGTGGTTTACATCTCCTATTTTATCTCCACTTTGGCAGCTGGACAGAGTTCCCATCCATGGGTGCTTCAGCATGATTTCCATCTCCTCAGCCATCAGTGACAGCGTGACAGACGTCAGCCCGGCAGAGCTCAGTGGGGATTACTGGGAGTGACTGATCCCAGCCTTCCTTCTCCAGCAGGATTGGCACTGCCTTTAGTGCTCTCCCTGATGAATTATCAGTCAGCTCCAGCTGACAGAGGTTGACTGCCTCCTCTACCATAGCAGAGCAATGAGGAAAAGCTTTTGTTCCTACACGTCACCTTTCCATGGTTAAATGTAGGACTGGAGCCTCGTGTGGTCACACTTGCAAAGTGTCTTTAATAATGGATATGGATTTTAAACTGGAATAGTGGTGGGTGACAGCCTGGCTTGGGGGTAGGGGAGGGCTGTCAGGCTATTTTGCCTGCTTATTTATTTCCAATTAAATAGAAATCCCATCTGTAATGGGATTATGGTATTTGCTGAGAGTGCCTGAGGGCTTTTAAAGCATTGACTTTCTGACATCACTGAAAATGGGAAATAGGATGCTGGCTTGCTGTGGTGCATGGAGAATATCTGAATAATTGAGTCTTTAATGGGTTTAGGATTGTTAGCTGTAGCTGGGATGTATGCTAGAAATGGGCAGGGTGTATAGGAAGGAATTGTTCCCTGTGAGGGTGGGGAGGCCACAGGTTCGCAGAGAAGCTGTGGCTGCCCCTGGATCCCTGGATGTGTCCAAGGCCAGGCTGGATGGGGTTTGGAGCAACCTGGGCTAGTGAAAAATGTCCCTGCCCATGGCAGGGGGTGGGATGAGATTATCTTTAAGGTCCTTTCCAACCCAAACCATTCTATTATTCTGTGTATAGGAAGGAAGAAAGGAAGAGGAAGAAAGTGAAAGAGATGAGTAGAGGGGGGGAAAGAAAAGAGGAATTGAAGTACAGGACAGGGAAACAAAGTGGGGAGAAACATCTTGTGTATTCCCTTGCTTGCTCAGAACCTGGGCAAAGGGAGGAAATGCCCCAGCCAGCAGTGCAGTGCCTGTAAAGAGTCTCTCAAACAATGCTCTTGGAAACAACAGCAAAGGAACAGATCTAAAGGTTCAGATCACCTCAGCTGACCCAATGACGCAGCTGGTTTGAGCCCAGAGCTCAGGGATCAAAGCAGGCACTGCCTACACAAAGGTCTCCCTGCAGGACCCAGGGGACAAGTCATGGACTGCAGTGAGGTGACATGTTGGGATTGAACTGAGTTCCTTGGGAAGCAGGGTGTCACTTGTCACTTTGATTCCAAAGGGATCAGGATCAGTCACATTTGTGCAGGTGCTAGAAAGAAGTGCCCTGCACAAGAAAGTGCTCGAAGGGGGCATCTTGCTCATCTTGCACTGTCTGTATTTTAGGAAATCAAGTCCATGTCACAGTGGACTTTACACACATCCATGTGTGTAAAACAGAAAACTTGTTCTGCCTACTGGCATTCAAAACCCAACAGTATTTGCCAATCCTGTAAAACATCTAAACTGTGCCAACCACCACGCTCATAATCTCCCTGTCATTTGGCCTTTCCTTGGAAAAATGGAGACATGGATATCTGGCTTTGGAGCCTTCAGCTTCTGGTTTGATTCCAAGAGGTTTAGTTTGACCCTGTGCCCCAAGGCAGCTGTTCTTAGGAGAAGGAATGGAGGGTGGGAGAGGGAGTCACCAAGCTAATCAATCAAGTGCTGATCAATAATGGTCTGCTGGGGTTGAGAATGTAAATGTCATGTGAGGGTGGGCAAGAAAGCATTGTTTGAAAAACTGTAATGTGTCTGCTCTAGTCAGCATTAGTAGGACCTGGTCCAGCCTTGGATGCTACATTTCAGGAGAGACATGGGCTGACTGGAGAGCACTGCGAGGGAGGCACTGAAGGTGCTCAGAGATCTAAGAAATAGAGTTCTCAGGGAAAGGTTAAAACAACCCCAATTCTCTTAGTTTAAAAGCAACTGAAAGAAGGAGAGTGGGACATAAATCTAAAGGCCTTAAAGAGCTGCTGCAAAAAGAAAGAAAGCAGTATGTCTTCTATGTTCACAGTGGTCAAGACCAAGGAGAAAAAAAAAAAAAAGAAAAGAAGACTAATTATATTAAGGGAGATTTGGGTTGATTTTGGAAAAGCAGAAAATGTACTTACACCTTGGAAACAAACCCAAAACACAGAGGGAGCACATGAAATACCACTAGAGGATTTTAAGAGTGAGTTTGACAAACTACTGGAAGCAATTGTATGGGCAGGACTGATCCTATGGTCAGAGGGTAGATAAGAGTCTCTCGAGGGTCCTGTTTCTTTGCTTTTGACCTAATTTTAATTCTGTCAAGACAACTTTGAGTTTTGATCCTGGCTTCCAGAGCATCTGCAATTGCTTTGCAGATTTTTAAGTGAAGTTTCTCTGTTCTCATTGCAGGCACTGCATTAAGATGTAACTTTTAGGCTCACCCTAAATGATACAATCCCACTTGCAACACCCTTGGGGTCTCACAGTAAATCTTCTCCTGATGCTACATTTGAAAAGGAATTTTTTTCAGCAAGTTGCACATCTGTGATTTGGTAGCTACACTCTAGGTGATAGCTCCTTTTCAGAATGTCCTGTGGCAATGTACCTCACCAAGGGAAGGGAAGAAACCTCTGTGGCTTCCCCTCCTGCCACTGGGCCACTCACCCCACCAAGAACGTGTGTGGCTTTGACCTAACTTGCTGCCTTCTTGTCTCATATTTGTTTGTGCATGAATTTCCAAGGGATTAAAGACTGACTGAGGGATACATTACCTCAGATTGCCTTCTGCCTTTTCTTTTTAAAGACAGTGGTGTGTTTCCTCAACACACTGCAGGTCAAATCCTGTTTTATCAAGCTTAGGTAAACAGTCCATATCCCTGAAGGGACACAACACATTCTGTACTGGGTTGGATTGGAGAGGGCCCATCGAGTGAGCTGTGTGAAATAAAGGAGTGGTTCAGAAAGGTCCTGGATGGGAAGGAACTGAGTCTAAGACTGCACTGATGCTGTAACTACACAGTGGTTGTGTACACTTTTGGGGCAAAGGCAGTAAAATTTGTGTTTTCTGTTCTGCTGTAAGTATTTAAAAGGAAATATGAGTGCTGATATGTCCTGTGAGTGCATGTGGGTGCAATCCCGATTCAGACTGAAAACAAATCATGAGGAGGAAGGTGTCACACCAGGTCTGGGTGTCCTCCTGACTATGTTCCAGAGGACAGGTCTCTGCCTGCCCAGTGTCCCCCTTGGTAAGGGGTGTCTGCTCAGCTCAGTGTCAACAAGACACAGCCACCTCTCCCTGGAAACCAGTGAGACAGAAATCCCTGTCTGTGGACTCCTACCTTCTCTGTCCAAGCAGTTTCTTATGAACTTGCTGATTTTGTGGCCAGGTTGACATCGGGATGTGGGTCATTCAAACAAATCAATTTCAGGTGGGTAAAAACATCAACACAATATTAGCACAAGGAGTAGGTGAAGTGTGAGGCTGAGGGAACACTCTGTGCAGCCTTGAGAAGGGTCACAGAAACAAGTCCTTAGAAACACCCCCAAACTCTTGGTATTATTTATCTATTGTATACAAAACAACTGGTGGTAGGTAGCACAGGGCCACTGGCATTGAAGTAGATCCTGTTTTATTTAGTACTCCAGATTTTTCCTCTTCATCAGATGTTCAGAACACTTTGCAAACAGCTAACAATAAACTGCCTAAAACCATGGAAATGTGAGATTTCCATCCATCGCTCTACCTAGCTGGAGAGCAGTTTATATAAACTTCTATAAAATAAAATAGACTGGCTAATGATTTGGTGCAGTTCTTCCAATAAACAGAAAAAAACCCCATATTTCTGCTCAGTCGGCATTCAAGACAGAAGTATTCCAACAGGGATAATCTATTTGCTCAGAAAGAGAAAATTTGTGATTTTCTCTGAGGAGTCTGTGCTCGTATTTCTCCTTGTCTTTGTGTAGATCTGTTTATGCTTACTCACTTGATTTAACAGCACTGCTTGCTATAATATGTAGGTGTTTTTATAGGGTTTATTATGTGCTTTTCATATGTATGGCTTCTTCTCCATTTCTCCCCAGGGTAGAACTCCCTAAGGACAAACCTGGCAGCCTTTCCCCACTAAGGGCTGTGGGGTGTCCTTAGTGCCACTCAGTTCTGGCTTCCAGGCTGCCAAAAAGAAACAATTTCCAGCTATCCTGGAAACCTCCTGCTGCTCTGGGCTGGGAAATGGTGCTGTGTGTCACTGCTGCCTGAAATGTGCTCTGCCTGTCCTCCTTCCCTTCAATCCTACAGCCTGACTGGCCTCCCTTGATGTTTCCCACCTCTTGGGATGGCAGGAGGTGAGGCAGCCTCTCCACCAATATTTTCACCTCTATCTCACGTACATCAGTGAATCTACTATAACAAAGTAATTCCACTGGGATCAAAGATCCCACCTGCTGCCAGATGCCTGAAGAGCTCAGTAGCATTTTCATGTCTGTTACTGTACAGTGAAGGTGTTTTAGCCCCTCATTTTTGGGAGCCAAAGTTGACTATAGTTATATCATCTATAGACTTGGACAAGAGGCCTGTGTTCAGGCATGCCCGAAAATCCTCTGAGGAGGAACAGGGACTGGAGGCAGCCTGGATCCAGAGGAAATCATGTGAGGTACAGCTGGCTCTGCCTGCACCAGAGGGGTCTGTGCCAGGCTCCTCCAGGACGGGGAGTTGTTATCAGGCGTGCTCAGGGTGGCTTTTAGTGTGACCAGCTGCTGGCAGCACAGTTCATGTGGGAACACCTCCATGGCTCACTGATCATGTTCTGGAGTGACTATCAATATGTAAACCAAGCCTGAGTTGTACTTTGAATGCTCCAAAGGAGGTCACCAAGACTGCAGTGGATTAAAAATTTACTTTTGTAAAAGGCATGACACATTTTATAGTCCACGTGTACAAGTCTGATAAGGCAAGCAGACAAAATATAGGAGACTTTCAGTCTGATGAAATACAGCAATATTTGTCATGTTAAAGAAAAGCAACTCAGAAAACTTCTCATTTTTGTGAGGGGAGGTGAACTGTTGCAAAAATATAAATGTAATTAGTTATATAAAGATATTCCTTTTACTGCATAAGTACAAATCTAAAGTACTCTAAGCCTTACAGAGGAAATCCCTTAATTGGCAGATTGAGCCTTTACCGTGGTGCTGGTTTTATCTGTTCAGGAAATACATTGATAGTAAATCTCCATTGATAGTAAATCTCCACTGATAGTAAACCAGTGTTAACAGCACCTAATGAAAAGTTTTCTTCACTGTTCCCCTTTCTGAGAAACAGCTGCCCATGGCAGTGGGCACTGGTAGCCAGTGGCCCTACAGATGGAAAAGCGGCCTTGGTGTGTGTTTCCTTAGGGTTTGTAAGGCAGGGTGTAAGGCTCTTCCTTAAGTTTGTAAGGCTCCCCTAAAAGCCTCGGGACCTGTTAAGGACTCCTTAACAGGAATAAGACTCCTACTTATTCTCATT
This sequence comes from Sinosuthora webbiana, assembly GCA_013397395.1. Classification (NCBI taxonomy): domain Eukaryota; kingdom Metazoa; phylum Chordata; class Aves; order Passeriformes; family Sylviidae; genus Sinosuthora; species Sinosuthora webbiana. Next base: position 479,053 of record VXBN01012451.1, read on the forward strand.
ACCAGCTATTTCCTATTTACTGGCTCTAAGCCTGCAGAGATGCTGTTAATGAACCCTGGGCTAGGGCTGGAGTGAGGATCAGGCAGACCCCTGTCGGGAGTTCACTTTGAGTCAAGGCACTGACAATTCCAGTGGGCTTCTCCTGCAGACCAAGTGCTCAGGATGGAAATGGCCACACTGGAAGTGAATCCTCACAGAACACAAGGGAAGTGTTCTGGGGCCCACTCCTGCATTCCTTGAGCCTGAAAATTCAGTCTAAGCCTGGCAGCAGTGCCCCTGAAATGGCACAATGTGGCATTTGTGCATTCACTTTGAGCAGAGGCAGATTAAAATCTCATTTTAAAAGCCTGCACTTTTTTAAAAAGGGTAGAAGAGACTTGGATGTCAGTATGTTTGATGTGTTTGATTTGAAGTCAGTATCAGAATCACCATGGACTTAAATCCTGTGTGCAGCCTTATTTTAACTTTTTAGGATTTTTGTCTGTCCCTAAGGAGCTTGATAAAGTGAGAAAGGCCAGCACAGGGCATTCCTGATCAGACCTTTTCTACTTTTAAAGGGTAAATAGAAAGAAACAGAGGTATGTGTGGGAGTTTTAGATCTTGCAGCACTAATGTCCTCAGAGGAAGAACAAACAGAGCTCAGGCAAATGTTTGCAGATTTATTTTAGTGGCCTAAATGAAACTAGAATTCCAAGCAACCGGCCCTGATTTATTATATTCATAATATAGTGAAGGCTTTTTCTCACAGTAAATGTTCTCTTTGTTATATTGATATAAATGACTGTGTTGGTCCCAGAAGGAAAGTATTTTCAGAGTCTGATGGTTTCTCTTAGAACAGTGCATTTCAGTCTCTCAGGGGGTTACTCTGCTGATAAGCCAGGCTGGCTTTGGGGACCAATTGTTAGTGCAGTTAAAGCACAAGTTCAGAAAAACTGTCCATGAACAGTTTCTTTGAACTGATGTTAATTGAATTTTAACGCTGTTATTGAGGGAGGAAGGCAAAGAACATTGTGATTCACTGTCTATCACTTAGAGCTGGGAGGATATACACAGCACAGATTTGGGGGAGATTTGTTGTCCTGCTCTTCTCTCCTCTTCCTGCAGTAGGAGTTTGCAGTTTCCAAAGAAGCTCAAACTTTAAAGATGCTGGCTAGAGAGTGGGCTGCAGCTGATCTTTTCTGGGAGAGCTTTTCATTTGGGATTGCATTTTCCTAACTAGAAATACAAGCAACTCAAATTAGAAAGAAATAATTTAATGTTTAGAGCCTGGGGCTTTATTAAATGATTGGTTTTGTCCTGGTAAGACCTTTCTGTTTTGCTGTTGATTATTTATTTTATTATGGATTGCGGCGTTAATAATTTGCAAGATTACCTGGCAAATGGAATAGATAGTTCAATTTAACATTTTAGGAAAATATCAAAACAAATCAACATTAGAGACTTTGACACACAGGGTCACTGATTCATCTGCTAAAGCTGACAACAAACAAATGACTCATGCTAAAATGCAATAGCTTAATTATTTGGCCAGCTGCTCCAGCAGTGGAGAATCCAGAATGGAAGTGGGCGTCCCTAAACCCATGGTGGTATTTCCCCCCCTCTCATCCATATCTGAAGTGTTGTGATTTGGATCAGAATTACAGCTTTTAGTACTGTAAAAACCAAGACAAAACCAAAGCCCCACCATAAAGCCCAGCACAGGCTGCCCAGGGCAGTGGTGGATGGCGTCCCCATCCCTGGAGGTGTTCAAAAACCATGTGCATGTGGCACCTGGGAACAAGGTTTAGTGTTGGATATGGGGATGGTACTGCCTGGAGGTTGGACTTGGTGATCTTAAAGGTCTTCTTCAACCTTAATGATTCTATAATTCTATGATTCTCCAAAAAATGAAATCCAACCCCACTAGGATTGGAAGTGATACTCCTGAATTTTGGCTTCTTTGCAGGCTTATTCTGTGACATGATCAAATTTCCCAAAGGGCTGTGTTCCCTTTAGGGTTCACAGTGGTTTGTGTAAATGTGAGTCATGTTTTATGATCTTATCACGAAAATCCACCTTTGGAGAAGAGGGGAGTGACAGGAATCCAAGAGAAAAAAAAAACACTTCCTGGCAAGTAGCTGCCTCTGGATGCTTCAGTAGGACTGCAGCTCTCACTTCCACCCTGTTCTTCCCTCAGGGGAAGCCCATTAGGGAAAAGTTGAAGTACTGGTGCTTTGCTGTTCTCAGGAAAAACACATCCTGTAGCAGAGTGACTGGGCTGGGCAGGACTTCTGTACCTGCTCCTCATCCTTTGCCCATGAAATGTGCCACGGTCCTTCATGATGCATTCTGGGCAAGATGGAATTTCTTTTCCCCCTCTAAACCATGAAAAAGCCCTGCATTTTCAGGGGCATCTTCCTCACTTGGACATCTACATCTTAGTTTTACTACTAAGGCCAATGTTTCACTACTAAGACCAGTGTTTCACCAGTCACAAATGGATAGGCTGTGGGTACGTGAAACTCTGTTGTATAGAGTCTAATCTTTGTTTGGAAAGTGATCTTTTTGAAAAAAAAAATAAAAATCCTTAGAATCAGGATCTGAGCATCACAACACAATGGTAACTAGTTGTTACATCAAGCTATGGATCCCATCTGGTTTAAGGACAACAAGTAAACCTGCAACTGCACAGGGAATCCAGCTGACATGGGAATGGACTCTGAATTGAGAAGGGTTTTCCTGCTGCTTGTGCTGAGGCTACGATCAGTGTTGCCATGGTGGAAACTTGTCATTTATAAGCTTGTTGTAGTAGTGGTGCGGATTTGTGCCAGATGAATTCCTTCTAGATTCAAATTCCTCAGAAAAGAAATTATGTTACATGCCTAGTTACTCATCCCTTTTTGCCCTTGGGTAGGACTGTGCAGCATCAACTGTATTTTTGTTGTTGTTGGTGTGGTTTNTTATGTTACATGCCTAGTTACTCATCCCTTTTTGCCCTTGGGTAGGACTGTGCAGCATCAACTGTTTTTTGGTTTTTTTTTGTCCTTGTGGGAATGATTGATGGGCCATTGGCCAAAACCACGGATCAAATTCTGTCCTTTTGAAACGGACACCACAAAATTCTGAAGGTTGAGTCCTCTTCAGTATAATATTCCCACAACAGCAGGATTTTCCTAAACCTGTGTGCATGCTGAGTCTAGGAACTCATGCTGAGTCTAGTTAGATATGGCCTAATGACCAAGACTACTTCCAGCTGCAAATCTGGGCTTCAAATCTATCCCACAGATTGGTCTGAGTTTCTCTCTTGCAAACCTGAATTGTATCAGTCCTGCCCTTGGTGCTGTTCTGGAAATCGGGCAGGGTTGTGTTTATCCTAAACTTGATCCACAGTTTTTGTGTGGCCCTGGGGGATAATGGACATCAGATAATGACCTAATTGGTAAGACATGCCAGAGCACACTTCTGTATCGAAGCTAAACCAAAATGGTCCTTAAAGGCCTTCTGCTGCCTTGTCTGTTTTGAGGCCACATGAGGTGTGCTCTAAAGATCCACCCATGCAGAACTTCCTATTTCCATGCTTTCAAGCTGGCTCTGGGAACACTTCGCACTTCTGCTCTCTCACAGAGCAGAGCTCCTGTTTTCATCTTAAACCCAGCAGTGGGGAACTTAGTTGAGTGCTGGGACTACAGCAGGAAGCAGAAGAACTGAAAACTGCCCCATTTCTGGGAAAACTTGTGCATCTGAGCAACTCAGCACAGGATACAAATGTGTTCATCCACGTGTTCCATGACCACGTCCAGATGGGAACACAGAGACATGTCCAGCTCCCTGTATTGCTGAAGAGAAGGGATTCAAAGTGCCACAAGAGAAACAATATCATTCACTCCCTTATAGTATTCTGGTACATGAATGTTTGAATACATTCAATTTTGAGGGCCAGTTCAATTTCAACAAGTGTCAAAGAAGATGGCGTCTGAACTAAAAAACTCTTTTGTGGTCTCTTTTTCATGATGCATAATAAAAACCATAGACACTATTGAGCTTAGATTGCGGCAGTGATCTTCCCAATATGCTGCTATATAACTCAATAAAACAGTGTTAGATTGGAGCAAGGCTAAAAATTCACTAGAACAAGGATGAATCTGATATGTGACTTTATTATGATGATACATTACTGATATGTACTACAATATAGACTCTTTTTTACTGTGGAGTCACACAATTGAAAAGAAATGACAAAAGGTGACTTTTTGTCATTTGTACAGTAAAAGCTTTAAAGCTTTGTACCAGCCAGGTTTCTGCATCTATGATGAAATCATTTGACACTGCTATCTGGTATCAAACAATTCAAGGGAAACAGTGATGTACTGGCATTGCTTGAACTCAGTGAAAGACAGGGTGTGTATCAATATCTATTATATTTATATATCAGTGTATGAATGCTGACTCTTCATAGTGATGAGCTAAAACCAGACTTTACACCAGAAGTCCAGCCTAAGCTATTCCTGCAACAGCATTACCTTGCATTGCCAAATTCAGCCTCAGGTCACTGTTCCGGTCACTGTGACTGCAGGAAAACAACTACAACCCAACACAAAGGTAACAGAAAGCCCAGAGAAGAAATTTAATTTATTAGAGGGGATTTCAGTTGAATGGCTGCTTTACAGAGGGCAGAATAATGAAGATAATGTTGGAGACCTCTGAGGACTCTTTCTGAGGACTGTTTCTCTGAGGAATAGTGTTCAGACCTAATCTCGCAAGCCCTTGGACAAGTAAATAATCCTGCCTCACACACGGAGCGTCACCTGACGTCAGTGAATGATTTACAGGGGAAAGGATTACTCACAGGACTAAGGGTTTGTACATTTACTTTAATTAGTCTCTCTCTGGCGTGGTTTGGTTTTTTTTCTGGGGGGGTGTGTGGGGCGGATTTTTTTTTTTTAATAGTTTTCAAATATTAAGAGTAACTTCCCCTGTATTTCTGCTTCTGCATCCATTTTGGTCAACACAGCAGGTGAAATACATATGGTGGCACACGAATTTATGGTGCATTTAAATTCTGTGTCATTATAACAGCTGTTAAAAAATTCCACAAACGCACACTGTCTCAGGGACAATGGCCCCAAGTGCTCTCAACATCTTGGATGGGGCAAAACTGAACTTCTGTTGAACAAGTTTATAGTCTTTTTTCCCCATCTCAAAACTATTTGGAGTTCATCCATATGAAATCAAGAGAACTCAAGTGTAACTAGACAGAATAAATGAGAATGATCTCATCTTGATATCTAAGATCTACTAATACGGAGGAGAAAATTACAAAGGGACCTTTGTGGACCAGTTTTGGTGTGAATTTTAAACCAGGGACCAGAGAAGGCCTTGCTAAAGCAGGATCAGTCTCTTGTGCAGGAGTCTGGTTTACTGAGCCCCTGCCAGCCTGGGGGTACATCTGCATTTGCAACATAACTGTTGAGTGGCCTTGGTCCCAGGAATTCCTTATCCCTGTGGCACAATATCTAAGGCTGTGCTGGTAACATTCAGATGGATACTTTCCCTGGAACAGTATGAGCTGATTTGGGATGTTTCTCTGGGTGATTACAGTCACCCTGGCTGGAAGAAAGGGCAGAACAAGACCCCATGCTTTCTTATAACTTGTGGGAAACAGACTCCAACCAGGATAAATTGGAAATTAGATAGACTGGTTCTTTAAGGGTATTTAGTTGCTCTATCCATAACAAATCAGGAAGAACTAGTCTGAAGAATTAGTTCTGAACAATGTTCTGAGGCAGAATGCATGTGTCAGTACTGAAGGAGCTTAATTCTTGAAAGAAGAGAACAAACCCATAACCATACATATTCAAAAGTAACTGGAGAAACATGAACGCCCTGAATGGCTCTGGCATGTAGTCACCTTAAAGCCACCAAAATCAAACATTGAAGTCAATACCTGTAACGCTGCCAGGATGAGTGAAAGGAGAAGAAGGAATTACTCTTTATTTCAGAGACCAGCAAGCTACTCAGAGTAATTTATGTCTTTGTCATATCAAGACTGTACTGTAAAACTGTTGTAGAGGAGAGCAAGCAACCCTTTTAAAATAACACCAAACTTGTCTGTTTCAATCCAGTCATCGACGTTGGAGGGGAGCCACAAGAGCAGTGTGACCACAGGAACCTTGTGCCTTACACTGACTTCCAACAGACTTCAGGTCCTCTGGATGGATCACCAAAATCCTTCAGAATCTGCCCCCAGGCTGTGGATGAACACGATCCTCGTGTCACGACACAGTTCATTTTTGTCATTGTCAATAACTGCTTCTTTGCCCTTTACTAATTACTTTTCAAAACCTTTCTTGTGGCCTGCCTTAATGTTTTATTTTTAATTTGTGTTTTGTGTTCAAGCTGCCAGAGTTTGCAGTGCTTTCTGTTGTCTTCATTTGACCCAATATTTGCAGTCTTTCCAAACGTGGGGTGGCAATGGCGCAAATGATGGGAATTTATGTTGATCTTCTTTCTTCCCTGTTGTGCTTTAACCTCTCTGTGTAGTGCTTATTTGGAGACTATAAAGGGGAAAAAAGGTACATTGAAATTTTCAAACAACCATTGAGGTTTTCAAACAACCTGTAGGACATCAGATATGCTGTTAAACTCCTTGAAAACATTATGTTTATTAGACAACTTTGAAAACAACACATACAGACTGTCAGTGTTAGTGTTTTCTTGCTGGTTAAAGTCAGGGGCTCAGAACTTCTGGATACTTCCTTATCTTTGATGGCTACTCCACCAGCATCATGCATTTGTATTTTAAAAATAAACAAAATTCCTACTCTAGCAGGAAATTAGTTTTCTTATCAGATCAGATAGGTGAATAGTCCTGCTTTTAGCATGGTTATGCAAATCCCTGCAAAAACTCAAGGAGGTCAGAACTGCAGGGTGTTCTAAGGAACTATTTTATAACTATTTGTGGAAGGTATTGCTGTACCTGTGAAGGAAGACACCGTTTGGGCTTGGTAGAAGGAGAGAAGTCTCTAAGTTGATGCTTTGGGTAACTCAGAAGGCTGGAATGAGTTTACAGAGAGCTTCAGCTCCTGTGTTAAGAGTGGCTGGTTTGTCCAGCGAGATGTTCTGTGGGTTTTTGTTCTTCCTATACTTCAGTCCAGAAATGTGATCAATAAATAGGGATTTGGTTTCTCCTAATTTTTCTAGTCCTGTAGAAAAGCTTACACTGGATTCCACCATGGCATAGATTTTATGTTTGGGGTGTTTTTTCCAGCTGAACCTTGGCCCAACCACTAAGTAAAATAAAAACAAGTGTTTCTTCTTGGAAATGGGTTCAGCTGCTGGAAAATCAACCAACCAATCCTTGGAGCAAGGCGTCAAAGGAACAACATACCCTCATGATTGGAAGAAACCAAAGTCAGGTGAGGGTAATGCATTGCACTCTGTTCCACTCCACTTAAGCTCTGCCGTAACTTTCTACTCTCTATGACTGTTCTTATTGATCCTGGTTGTTCACTGGTGTCATCTGCTGACATTCCTTCCTTTGTTCCAATAACTATCCATGTAAATAAAGGAGATTAGATCTTTTCCAGCCGTTTTTGGTGGCCAGGCTTTGAACTCCCAGCCCAGTCAAGGGCTGAGCCCCTGCCGTAGCCCCGACGCCGATTGCTGCTGTCGATGACTGGGCTCAGTGTTTGAACACAAATCATTAAGTGGTTTATTAGGCCTTTGCACCCTGCTAAACAAAAGCTGGTGTCTTTGCCAAGCCTTGTAGTGCAGGTTGTTGTGTGTGCCCAGTTATCCTTATGCTGGAAAAGCCTTAGGAGTTTTGTGGAGAGAAGGCAGAATGCCCGCTGTACCAGCGAGCAAAGTGGCTGCAGTCTGGCTCCTAAAGGGCACCTTGGAGGGTCTCAGAGCCCCTGCCCTGGGCATGCTAAAGGGCAGGGACACAAGCACACAGTGGCATTTATCTCCTGCTCTCCAGGTGTCCACGGAGATCTTGCTGGTTCCTGCAGGGCCTGGGCTATGAAATAACCCCGGTGTGGTGTTCAATCCCTTACCCCTTGGTGCTCACCTGTGTCAGGCTGTGACCATTCCCTGCAGCCCCTGGTAGCCAGAGCACCTTCAGGTTCCCAGCAGGCAGCACCTCCCTGCCCTGTGCCCAGGGAGCCTTTGCCCAGGGGTGGCAGTGTGTGCAGCCAGCCTCCCTGCCAGGGCACAAGGCGTGGGGGAGAGGGGAAGCCATTGCTGTCTCTTCTCACAGGATGGGTTGGGGTGGGAGACAACTTCAAGCCCATCCAGCGCCACCCCCTAGCATGGGCAGGGACACCGTCCACTTAACCAGGGTGCTTCAAACCCTGTCTAGCCTGGCCTCCTGCACTGAGGACCATTACAGGAGGTGCCTCTGCTGTGCTGCTGCTCAGACTGTGCCTTCCTCAGGCTGCCTTTGCTCCTCACACAGTCAGGGATCAGCGAATCTGGGGCTGCACTTGGACCTTAACCTCTTCAGGGCTTGATAACAGAGCTGAACCACTGTTAAGAAACTGCAAGTTAATGCCAATTACTTTCTCAGGTATTTATCTTGCTGGAGATAACCAGAGGTTATTACCTGAACTTGCTATTTTGACTTTTCTGCAGAAAGATGGTGCAATTTGAGCAAGCTAAAACAGTGCATTGTACCGATAATTCACATTACCGTGGTGCATTTCTTTTTAACCCACTTAGAATTGCATAATAATGCAGCACAGGCAGGAAGTTTCTTTTCCTTCCCCCCCCCCNNCCCCCCCAAAACTTTCTCACTGCATTGCAATGTATTCAAAACTGTTTTCAAAACTGTAATAGCAGCATGTATTTATCAGTTGACCTTGAACTTAATTTTTAATGAATAACAAAAGTCAACAGAATACTGGCTCTTGATAATCTGTAAGAGACATCAAAAAAAAAGAGGTTAGGTAAGGAAGGCACATGAAATCAGGTAATAATCATTAAAGAATCATTTTATTGCTGTTTACACTATTACTGGAAGCTAAACAGAGTTAATATTGCCTTTCAAAGCTAAGTCTTGTGGGTTTTTTCTTAACTAGAGTGAAGGACAAAGATAAGCAAAGTAGGAAAAAGTCAAACTAAGGTCGGTGATTCAGGCCAATATAAAAGAAAGTAATTCAGCAGGAGAGTGAACAGCATGTGCTGGGGGAGGAAGAGGATGTGTCAGTGGAGAAAGGAGGAAAACATGCAAACATTATCAGAATTGTTTGCTTTATAAACTTGCTGCCCACTTCTTGCTTCCTTTTCATAATGTGGGTCTGACTGGTTAATCACTGCACATGGTGGTTGCCTGTGGCTTTGTTCCTGTACTTGCCTGCATTTTTAATTGTCAAGGGCACCTACAGCAGTGTCCAGGCATCGTTTTGGGCTGTTGCTGCAAACCCAGGTAAACACAAGTGGAAGTTCCACTTGGAAAAACGCTGTTGCTCATGGAAAGGGAATTTTTAAACTTCACTCTTGACTAAGTCTGAGAAATTAGCTCTGAGTTTGCATTCTGCAACATTGCCTACAAGTTATTTATCAAATCAGGGAGCGAGGGACTTGGAACCAAACGTACTTGATTAATTTTGACTAGAGAGCTGATATGTAAAGCAAGCTTATCAAAGAGCAAAAATACACTTCCTCTATACACCCACCCCCGGGAAAAATCTCAAGCAGACACACGTCCAGGAGGAGCAGTATTTTTGGATGAGCTGTGCAGGGGAGGCGGGGGGTGTTCCCTGGGAGGGTGGCAGTATCCTTGGGGCAGGGCATTCACAGAGCCCCTGTGCTGGGCAGTAAGGACACAGCACAGCAGCCCCTAATGTCCGTGTGTGCATGCTGTGCACTCCCTCTTCTGGATAGCTCGGAGTGCTTGTGCGATTTCCTCCCTGGGCCTGAAAGCTCGGCAGGGCTGAAGTGACACTGCTGCTCCTGAATTATGGTGTCCCAAACAGGAGCAGGGAGGCACAGTGAGCAACTGGGGCTCTGGGAGCTCCTGGGGATTCTGACACAGCCATGAGCATGTGGGTTGTTAGCAGTTTTGTGTGGAGGTTATGGTAACACAAAGGGCACCTGACCAAGCCTGAGCAGGGGCTTTCAGAACCAGCATGTCAGTGCTGACCACATCAAAACCAGAAAATCTGGATCTGACTGCTGTGGCCAGCCTCCTCCAGTGCTATGAGTCACATTGCAATAATGGCTTGAATGCCCTACATGCCAGGCATCCGAGCCTTTGATCACGACTTGGGCTCTGCAGCTCAGACTCATCACTATGGAAATCTGATTTTCATTTAGGAAAGCAGCTGTGACCTTGCAGTTCGGTCACCTAAAAAAGATAGGGCCCAGCCCCGTTCCCACCTGTGCCCCTGGCTGACCCCAGGCATGTCATCTGCTCTCTCCTCCTGTAGAACAAGGCTGACAGCATTTCTGATATCCTGGGAGGAAAATGAAACGACAAAAAATAATCATAGACTCATGGAATGGTTTGGGTTGGGAATGACCTTAAAGCCCCTGCCACGGGCAGGGACACCTTCCCCTATCCCAGGTTGCTCCAAGCCCTGTCCAACCTGTCCTTGGACACTTCCAGAGACAGAGCAACACAGCTGGGGTAATTTGATATCTGGCATTATGAGCCTTTAACAGCTTAGTCAGAGAAACAAAAATTTCCCTGTGAAATATTTGTAACCTTAATTTATTTGGTTCGCTCTGGTTAGGGAGGGTTCACAGTATCTCTTCTTGTAACTTCTGTGCTGTCCTCCCACCTCTCCCACCTCCACTAAGCAAAAAGCCCCAACTCTCCATCCTTTCACTGCTCCTCCCAAGGAGCAGACTGATAAGGATTGCCTAATTAATTCCTTAGGGCTGGAGAATATACCCGCAAATTTCTTCCCCATCCAGATATTTTGGACCCTTCCCCCCCACACCCCCAAAACCTTTAGCTTCCTCCACTCTCAGGCCTCCAGGAATCTTTAGTCTTAAATGAAGAAAACAGATTTTTGGGGTAATCTATTCGGTCCCTTCCTTCTCACACCCTTTATGGGTGGGTTTACAGCCATATTAAGACTCATGAATGTCATATGCCCCCAAAATACCAAACCCATTGGTAGCACTCTATTTTCCAAGGGTAATTAAATCCTCAGTGTCCTACTGGAGCCATGGAATTTCATTGCTAAGCATTGTGGTGCTGACAGTAGAGAATGCTTCAATTTGAAGCCCATGAGATTTACAGGAATAAAGTAAAGCTTTGCTCTAGGTTTTCAAAAGCCCAAACTCTGCCTGTGCATCCATTATACATGACAGAATGATTATACTACTAAAAAAAAAAATTAGATATCCAATCTTTTGTATTTTGGCTGCAGGCAGTTCAGCTCTGTCTGGTTGAGTGCACGTTGTGTGTTCTTCCTTTGGATGCACAAAGAGCTCTAGGTTGGGGATGAAAGGGGCAGGGGGCTGGAATCACATCAGACTGTTTTCCCTCTGTGTTTGGACAATGCAAGAACAGGCTCTGCACACACAGGAATCTCTGGGGATCATCAGTTGCTGTAGGCAAACTCAGTCCCTCATTGTTCTGATGCAAAATTAGAAATATTGGTTCATAATGTGTTGGAAGGTTTCTGTGCATCCTGAAAAAATGATGGAATCATCTAACACGTGGGCTTGGTTTTTATTGGTGTGTATATGTCCATCCTCTGCAGCTGGGTGTCAGGCCTAGCTAAGCCCATACAGCTTCTCAGGTCAAGAAATCTGTGATTTGGTGAGGATTATGTTGGTGAAATCAAACTGTTGCTCACCTGCTGCTGATTGATTTACCTGCAGTGTTTCTGTACAAGCAGGTGAAGCATTCAGTATTTTTAGCATGATAAGAACTTTGACAAGCAGTGAAAGCACCAGGCTGTGAAGAATCAGCTAAATGTTTGTACCCATATCAGTGCACCTATACTGGTGTTTGCAATGCTTCATGCCCTACAGATAGAACTGATACAGTGGAGGGTGTGTGAGTGACAGATCCTGCAGATTAGCTGATGTGTCTAGAGAGATTTGTGATAAAATCACGTACTATGGACCAGCAAGTCTCACATATTTTGTATTCTTGTATTATGCACTAACAAGGCTGCATCCAGGTGTATTAAAATCCCATATTCCAGAGTGCTGGAGGATCATTTACTTGGCTTGTTTGTTCTTTCAGCTGGTCTTACTGATCCATAACTCACCGTTCAGTCACTTGTTCAGGTCACACTGCAGGCTGTGGTTGTGTAAGGCTTCACCTCCTCATTCCCAAAGCTTTTGTTCCCCAGCCCTTTCCCTCTGTCAGGTACATCCCAGCTTTGCACACAACAGGGATGTGACGTGGTTCTGGATTTGCACACCCCTATCCTCCCAACAAAGCTCATCCCCAAGCTTCACATTCCCAAACAGACTCACAGAGGCCTGCAGGGCTTTCTGGTGCTTATTTCCCCCAGCTACTCCTGCACAAGTGTTCATGGGTGTCTTGCACCAATGGTAAGACAAGGATAAGTGTTACACATGCCAGCCTTGAAAGGGCTTGGAATCTTTTCTAACAGAGAGCTGGATTTCTTGCAGATTTACCACTATATCTTGCATAGGGTGTTGCCTGTTATTAAACTGTTTTGAAATATATACAGTAGCACTCTTTTCTGTTTTTGCTTCTGAGCTGGATTTACTGCCTGCACAGGTAACACATGGGAAGGAGAACAACCACAGCTCCTGTCAGTCAAATGTGGGGTCTGTGCTACCAATCACGTGGGACATGGTCACATCCTATACTGGACTTCTTTCTCCCTGTCTACTCCATAGCTTGAAATTAATTATTTCTCCCCTTCCTGCTCCAAGGATTTCTGTTTTCTTCAATCAGCTTTGCCTGTGGCTCTGACCCCCTTCCTGAGGACGAGGCAGCTTTGAGCCAAACCATCACTCTTGCAAGGAAAGGCTGGTGTGAATGTGAAACTCTGTTCTGGATACAGCCTTTCTCCAGTGAAACTAGCTGCAGGTTTTCTCCTGACACCTACAGGACTATGTCTAGAGCTCTTCAGGCTCTCAGCACCCAATTTTTGTGGTTTGTCAAACTCAGCTTGAAAAAGAGGGGGTTCCCTGCTCGCTAACACCGAAAGGAGCAGTGAGTTTCGTCACCCTCAGCTGCCTGAGCACTCAAGTGACCTCTCCTAACATCTAAACAGCTGTGAGAGGAAAAACAAAGCCCTCTTGCTGAGGAAGGAGGAGGAAGTTCAGGCTGTTTATGTGTAGTTATGGTTTCCTCTGTTTTTTCCTATTTTGTGTTGTCCTTCTTGGGGTTTTTTAAAGTTGCAGAAAGCAAACTTTGCAGGGCTGGCAATAATATTCACTGAATATGCTGGAAAATATTGTTATTTGTTTTCTCAGGATTCAGGCTGTGCTTGTATATTTCTGAAATCTGGAATTCTATAAGGGGTCTATGAGAGGCCCAAGACATGTTCTAGAGTACAAATAGAATAGAATTGTACAGGATATAAAATGTTTTGGTTGCTTAAGTGATTTCAGTCCAAGACAGGTAAAGGCCAGTTTCAAATTGAATGAGGTATTCTCAAGGAGCGAGTAAATTAATTAGGAGAGGTGGCATATACTTTTACATGGACAGCACTTTTCTATCCAGTGTCTTTGCTGGGTCCATTTTCAGATGTTTTTCTCTCTTGGCATACTCTTTATTGGTCTTTTGTGGCTCTGATCAAAGGCCTCTCTTCCCACTTCTCTCTCTGGTTCATGTCATATTTAGTTTCTTGTTTCCAGCTGCTCCCTGGCTCTGTATCTCCAAATGACACATAGAATGCCTAAACATCAATGCTGGTAATACGCATTGTGATTTTCTGGGTTCCTTCTCAAGGAAGGGAGATCAGGAGTTTCTTTCTGGACTCTTCACGCAAAGCTCAAGCACAGTAAGAGCCTCACCTTCAATTACCTTACTAGATCTGTTCTCTCTAAAGTTGCTGGTCATGCCTCTCCTTGAGTCAGCAGCAGTTATGTGCTTTCACTGCCAGCCAGGTGAGGGAGTTAATCTGGCTGGAAAACTACTTATTTTTCTCTGGTAGTTGACAGGTGGATCTACTGACTTGGGCCTGCTCTGCCCCTCTCAGGGTATTATCTCTCTGTGATAATATAATTATCACACCTATTCTCACTTTCACTCTTTTTAAAGGATGACCATAGAAAAATGTCTTCTTGCAGGTGCAATCACCAAATCCCTACATGGAGGAGAAGGACTTCTGCAGCCCATTGCTGATGGTTAATAAGAGCTGGCTGCTGTCAACATCAGTGTGAGTCCTGTATCTTATGTTCTTATTTTCAAGCTCAGGTCTTCAACAATATGGCTACAGTTGGTTTTGGTGTGTTTCTGTGGGGTTTTTTTTTCAATGAAAATAGAGACTCTGTGTTCAAAAAGCTGGGAACAAGTGAAAAGCCAGAAAGTCTGCAGCAGCTGGAAGGTGTAATAACACTGGGGTGTTGTAATACTGTTTGTAGCGTGCGAGGGGGAGGGTGATGAGACACTCAGGGGGAAGAGACAGACTTGATCTTGCTGAGAGGCCTGGTGTGAGGTACCGCCAGCACTGCTGAGCAACCCTGCCAGGGTAAAAACCTCTGCCCTGTTTGCGGCTCTCTGTATTCTGTATTATGTTAAATAAAGAGCTCAGCAGTCAGGTGAAAAACCTGTATGCTTTGACAAAATAGTAACTGCAAAACTGCTGCCTGTGGGAAATACAGAAACCCTGGGGAGATGCCCTTGGGTACTATACCCCCAGTCCTTGTCTGGAGAAATTCCCTCTGTTCTGCCACCATCTCCTGAGCCAAGGGCTGAGTAAGGATGGCTTGAGGCACAGCCCATCTTTGGATATAACACCAGTGGCCTGGAGCATTACTGTACTCTTGAAAATGAATCTACAGGCTCTGAGGACTATTTCTGTAGCTCTGACTGTCCTCCTTGTATTACATGTATATGCTCTCAAACAGCATCTGCCTCTGGTCTCCAAACTAATCTCTGATCTTTCTGAGGGGGTGAAGTGCACCTGGAGGGTTGTGGGATTGTACTGGTGTTGGTGTAAGCCAGGGATAAAAGCACTGGCAGGAGTAAGGCTGTAACTCTTAAAGCTGCAATGCCCAGACTGTTATTTTTCCCTGAGGATAATCTGATAGAAAAGAAATGTTTATGCTGGCTTTGGAATGTTTCAGTCCAGTCCCAAACCACTGACCTCCTAAAAACAAAACAGAAATATGCCAACACCTCCCTGAAAAAGGCCATCCCCCAGGCATGTGCTAATACCAGCCAGTTTGCCTGAATATGCACAAATAATAAATAAAAAGAGCCACATGCCTGGTTGAATCACAGAGCAATTAGGAACCTTGAATGAAGGCTTGCAGATGCTGCCTTTGCAATTTATGGTTTGCATATTCCTGTTCCTACATTTTATAAGGACTAAATGAGAGTATGAGGGCTGTCAGCATATCCTGCTGACAATAATATTTGAATATCCTTACTTTTAAGAGTTCTATTTTGAGTAACTGTTTGAATAGTGAAAGAGAGGAATTTCATGCCTTCTTGTTGAATCAGCAGAGCCTTAAAATCTCCTGTTGCTTTTCTCTCCAGTTATTTATAGCTTGGATCCTCCTCAACACTTCACTCTTTCACAAATTCAGCTAAGAGTCATCCAAGACAGAAGAATTTGTGATTATATGAATTACAAGAGCCCCTGAACTCAAAGGTTTAGACTTGCATTGCCTGTGTCACTTTGTTGTTTCCTCTGGCTCCTGTAGCCTCAGTTCTCTCTCCAGCCTGACCCAAGAGGTTTCCTCTTTCCCTCTGTTCTGAAGGCAGCAGGTGTGCTCCTGCTGCTCAGTCCTGCTGCAGCTCCTGGCAGCTTCTCCTGCAAGTCTCCTTGTTTTGAGTAACAAACAGCCATGGATTCTGCTCTGCCCTCGCAGAGTGGGGTGAACAGGGGGCAGAGAGAATATTCTTTGGAGTATTGACATGTTAATTGCAGTATTGACAGCTTCAACATATTGGAAAGGAACAGATTTACAATGCAAATGGAGAGGTGCCCTCTGAACTGTGCTTGCTCTTAATCCTGGTGCTATGGAACTGAGGATGTTTGCTGTCCATGGCAGGTGGTGGCTGCCAGTGTGCTGAGGAAGGGCTTTGGATTGGATGCCTTCCTCCTGAGGGCTGCAGGAGATGTCAAACCAAAGAACATGGAACATAACACACTCCTCAGAACTGTGTGGCTCCCCACAGAAAACTATCACTGGGAAAGCACTTCATGGTTTAAGGCAGCAGCAGGATTGCTGTGGCCTTGCTGTGTTGTTTTGCTGCTGCAGTGGAAGGAAAGGAGTGAAGGAGTGGAGTGTGTCACTCCTGATCTGCCTCTGCTTTTATAACTATTCCTGGCAGCAGGATCTGCAGTCCAGGTCTGAGTATTTCCTTTCGGTTTCCCATACCACCTCCCTCTTCCCATCTTATGGTGGAAATAGAGTCATTCCTCAGCCATTGAATACCAAAGTCCAGTTTCCTCTTAAGCTTCTGTGGTGGAAGAAAAGGCTTCCAGGAAAGGAAGCACAAAGAGCCCCCATCAGGAACTGAGGCAAATCTGGTAGTGTGGCTCCAAGGCCTGGAGGGATGGGCATTGCACAGAGCTCTGCCCTTGGAGATCAAAAGTCACTCCTTCATCTTGGGCTGGATTTGCATGTGGAAATTATTCACTAGCACTTTATTTTGCATATTCTCACATGGTACTTCTGAAAAAACACAGAGCAGCTCCTCTGTGGGTGTAGGAGCTTTGTTTGTGTCTCTCTGATCTCTTGGTACCTGCAAATAGAGGTTTAGTTCCAGATTTTGTGTTTCCTTGGCTACTCACAGCATTGTTCCCTAACCCAGTGTTTAACATACTTTCAGAGTGATACAGCAATAGGCAAATATTTTACCTTATTCCGCTAAACTACTAATTTAGCAGAAAAACACCAGCTTCTGGGGTTTAGTCACTGCAATTTTCCATCTGTTGTCAATGGTAATTGCAGGGCATATAAAGCTTGAACGGATGGGGCAAAAAAGCTGCTCATTCCATTTCTTATTTATCAGAATTAAAAGCCAGCTTGCCTTTTTGCATGACATTTGTGCTAGCAGAGTTCTGGGGCAGCACCAAACTCCAAGACCCCCAGCTGGCACAGAGCCCTCTCAAGCTGCTCTGGTAATGCAGCTGATGGAACCCTCACCTTGCAATAGTCGTAGTGCCCCGAACTAGCTGTACAGCTATTCACATACTCCTACAGATGGGCCTTTTTTCTTGCTTTAAAATGCAAATACATCTCCATTTATACAGGATAGAGCCCAAGTATCCCCCCAGCAACGTCTGGGAAACCGCATTTACCGAGTTAGAAAAATTGGTTTAAGGAGGAGATGGCTTACACCTAACTTAGGTACCTAAAGATTGTTAGTTGCTTAATGAAGGGAAACAACTCTTCACAGAGTGCACTAGGAACTTGCACAACACCCCAGTTGTGCTCCTGTGGATGTGAGCTGCATTATTTCTATTTCTTACAGTGTTACATCAAATGTGTTGGGATAAACCCTGCTGTGTTTTTCTCATGGAAGGTATTCCTCAGGGAGCGAGGGAAAGGGGCATTTCCCTCTGCACAGTGTGTGCCCAGGGTTATCCCTGAGGGAAAGGGGCATTTCCCTCTGCACAGTGTGTGCCCAGGGTTATCTCTGAGGGAAAGGGGCATTTCCCTCTGCACAGTGCACACCCAGGGCTATCCCAGAGGGAAAGGGGCATTTCTCTTTGCACAGTGTGTGCCCAGGGCTATGTCTGAGAGGGGCAGTAAAACAGGCTGGTGTGTCAAGTCTGGCATTGTGAGGGAAATAACCAGGCCTTGGGGGGAAATGACTGATGGAACATTTTCTACCCTTTTCCTTCACAGCTTAGCATATCTGAGAGATTGGTTATCCACTAAAGTACTGGCAGTCCTGACAGGCTTTCCCATAACTTTGTCCTTTAGGTTTCCACCAATTTTGCTGGCATTGCTTGCTCTATTTGTAGCTGATTGTAACAAACAAAACCAAAAACAAACCCCCAAAACCAACCCATCGAACACATAAAAACTTCCTTCAAAACCTAGTTATGAATTATTTTCACAGGCAAATGGTTTTTCATTATAATGTCTTGAACTCTTCCATACCAGCACAGTGATAAAATCAGCTGCATTAATTGTGTTAAATACTGTGTTGAAATCGACAATGAGACTTCAGTGAATGGGCATATTGAGGACATTTGCACATCTGAATGATTCCAGCATCCTGCAACATGCTTTGTCTTCCAGAATACACTGAAAAAGGAAATTAAACCTGGGTTTTGTGTTACACGAAGAAGTAAATTGTTCATTTAAACACAGAACAGGAGTTACATTTACCTTTCAGGTTGTCTATCATCTGAAAAACTACTTCAATAATCATGCTCATGGAAACATGATTCAGAGCTGGTTGTCTACCTGGAGGCTGATAAAAAATGGAGTACCACAGATGTCTGTTCTGCTCAACATCTTTATCAGAGTCCTGGAGGAAGATATGAAGAAAAGCCTCATCATGTTTGCAAACAGCACTGAACTGAGGGCAGGTCTGCCATGGGAGTCAGCTATGTGGCCCGCAGGGGTGGGGTGAGGTGAAGCTTAGGAAAGTGAGCTCAGGGCAAAGCTCTGGCCCTGGGACAGCCTGCCAGAGACCAGAGACCCAGCCTGAGCCAGCCTGCCTGGGGACAGCTCCAGGAAAGGGCCAGGCTGGGGCACCAAATGAGGGAGCTCACAGTGCCCTGGCAGCACCCTGGGCAGCCCCAGCAGGGGCAGGGCCAGCACATCGGGGGTACCTGCTCTGCTCAGCACGCAGGAGATCACATCCCAAATCTGTGCCAGGCTTGGGGCTCCTGGTACAGCAGAGGCCAATCTGAAGGGAGTTCAGTGGAGAACACCAAGGTGCTCTCAGGGCTGGGGCACTTGCTCTGTCAGAAGCTGAGGAGAGGGAGGTCGCTCAGCCTGGAGAAGAGTTTGCTTTGCGTGAAGGTCACAGCAACCTCCAGTACCTCTGAGGGGGTTATGGAGAAGCTGGAGTTCCTCACTGCAGTGCAGAGCGGGAAGAGCAGAACTTAAACCTGAGAGGATCAGACTGGATACAAGAAATGACTTTTCCCACCTGAGGAAAATCAACCCTTGTAGGTTCATGCAATCTTCCCCTTTTGACATTTCCAAGACCTGCCTGGTTTGACCTCAGAGCTGACCCTGAATGGGAGCTTGGACCAGACACATCCTGAGATCCCTTCCAACCTGAGTGATCCTGTGAAAATAACAAATTGGAAGGATCTCTGGAGCTCATCAGGAGGTATTAGCTGAAAGTTCAGCTGAGTTCTTAGTATCTGCAAGCATGGAGACTCCACAACCTCTCCAGGTGACTTCTGCCACTGTTTGACTACTCTCAGGAGTGACAGAATTCTGCAAGTAATTGGGATTTGACACTTTCTTCGTGTCTTTAGACAAAGGTTATGGTAATATAGGTCAAGGTGGGGTCAGTGTGGATAGGTGGAGTGGTAGCATCAATACAGATAATGTGGCACAAAACTCCAAGATACTCTTAAGAATTGAAATAAGATTTAAAAATTTGCATGTTGTAATATTGTCTTTGATCTGGTAATTTGTCTGTCTCTCACATCTCTCTTTTATCACAGTACTCTTGTCTTGTTTTCTCTTCCTTTCCTGCTATCCCATGGTTATACAAAGCAGTCACAGGATGAATTAATGGTATATCTGCAGCTCAGGGAGCAGCCAGGAGTGAGGAGAGTGCAAGGCTCAAGTGGTGCAGCTGCAGTGCTGGCACTTGAGCTGTGCTGGAGCTGATGCACATTTATTGGGGATGGGGGAGTGTAGATTGCTTCAGGCAATGCTAAGCCACTCCAGGACACTGGCTCTGAGTGCCAGCGGTGTTTGGCTGTGCTTCAAAAGTATTTTTACCTTGGAAGTGGTGTGTACATCTCGAATATTGCACTTCCCACTCTGCATTGCACTTAACATTTCTCTCATAGGGCTGACACATAGCTTAACAAATCATTATGTGGTATCTGGGAAAAAGCAGGTCAGTGGAATTGCAGAGATTGAGGATCATTTCCATAATCTTCATTAATCCTTTCCTTTGAAGTAAAAATATTCCAAATGGCAGTAAATGTCCTTACAGCGTTTTGGCACCAGCAAGCAGCCTGGGGTGTCTTCACATCCATTGCTGCATAGGAATAGATAGGGGTGAACAATCTGGAGCAGTGGGTTACAGTTCCACAGGGACAACAAATAAGAAGGCAAAGCAACGGCTTTTCATGAGAGCCTGTTAGGACCCTGTTAGGAATTTTTCTATAAATACTGCTTTATTCCTCTCAATTATCTCTACAAAAATATAAAATCCAGCAGGGCTGGCATATAAAATCCTGACTGGTGAGAACTATAAATGATGATGATAAATATAGATACTCTGAGCCCCTCCGCTCTGAAGCCACCCGGGGAGAGCTGGGGGTGTTCATATGGAGAAGAGAAACTGCAGGGAAACCCAAGAGCCTCTTCCAGTGCCTGAAGAGGCCCCAGGAGAGCTGGAGAGGGTCTTGGGACAAGGGATGGAGGGACAAGACACAGGGAATGGCTTCCCATTGCCAGAGGGCAGGGTTAGATGGAATACTGGGAAGGAATCCCTAAGAGGGAGGTGAGGCCCTGGCCCTAGAGAAGCTGTGGCTGCCCCTGGATCCCTGGAAGTGTCCTAGGCCAGGCTGGACAGGGCTTGGAGCAACCTGGGCTAGTGGAAAGTGTCCCTGCCCATGGCAGGGGATGGAACCAGATGGGTTTCCAGGTCTTTTCCAACCCAAGCCCATCTAGGATTCTATGATAAATGCTGTTTCTTTCTAGGAATGGGCATAATCAGTAATTTAGGGTGGTCACTGCTCTGTGGGATGTGAGAGGTGCTGTGTTGTAATGGACAGTTGTGCATGTTTTGAATAACTGTGAGAACCCCAGCAGGAGGAAAAGGAGCACCAGCCCTTGGGCAATTGCTGTCTGTGTTCAGGATTTAGCAGCAGTGCTGCCTGCCAGGAAAAGCAGGCAAAGTGTGAGGGGAGGGTCGATATCCTCTAGGAGACCAATTACTGTAACTGGTGAATAACAGCCAAAGGTTTGGTCAGCCAGGCTGTTCTGAAGGTGTGATGAGGCAACTCTGCTCACGGCTTCTAGCTCCTTAAGGGCATGAACTAGCAAGAGCTCCGGATTGAGCAGTTTTGATTCAGGTTGGACAGTTTACACCTGTAAACAATACCTGGGAGATGCAAAAGGCCTGCAAAAGGCCAGGGAATAAGGGAGGAATGGGTTGATGGGGTATGGGTGGGTGGTGGTGCGTCAGGGTAAGGAGTTGCTGCTGGGAAGCTGGAAGGGAAGAGCAGCTCCTCAGACGATGTGAGAATCCCTTGCCAACAGAGTCAGGGAGGGAGACTGGAGTTTGTGACTCTCTAGACTTTTGCCCACTAAAGCCAATACCTAAGTCTGTGGAAGTTGGCTGTTGAGACTCAATGGAAAGTCAGGTGTTTTATTCTTTAAGAAGCTGGAGACTTCTTAAGAAGTCTCTTCTTCTTAAGAAGAAGGAAAAGTGAATTCTCCTTCACACTGTTATTGCAAATCATAATTAATAATTAATTGGGGGTTGGAACTAGATTATGCCCAAGGTCCCCTTTTCACCCAGACCATCCTAAGATTCTATGAATTAATCCATTTATGTGTAACCCCAACTGAATTCTCAGGCTGCCTGCAGAAATCCTTGAGCCAGGTGTGTTTACCAACCAGCTCTGAAAATACCTGTCCTTTTTGTTCTCTTGAGTAATTTAACCAAACTAACAGGTTTTTGTCCATTGCAGCCCAACAGGTTTTTT
Organism: Sinosuthora webbiana; assembly: GCA_013397395.1. Taxonomy (NCBI): domain Eukaryota; kingdom Metazoa; phylum Chordata; class Aves; order Passeriformes; family Sylviidae; genus Sinosuthora; species Sinosuthora webbiana. The sequence goes on from VXBN01012451.1 coordinate 501,021, forward strand.
AATGCACCATGCTGAGCAGATTTCACAATGAAGATGTTATGAAACAAATAGAGAAAGACCAGTTAAATGCAAGGCCTCCTTTCTTTTGGCTGATTAATATTGCTGAGATTTAGGACTCACCTTTGCAGGAGCACTCAAGCAATAATTTAAGTTAACTAAAAAATGTGATTTTAACATGTATTAGTCAAAGTGTATTAAGTCTCTGGGTGGTTAATCATAATCAAAATTAATCTGGCCTTAATTTGATATAGCTGACTTAATTTCCAAGGTCAAATTAAAGTTACTTGACTCCTGAATTTCTACGAGGAGGTGATCAAAATGTTTTCTCCTGTCATGAAGATCCTGCTTTTCTAGGACAGTGAATAACTACCACAATTCTTACTCTGAAGATATTGAAAGTCTCTCGTGCTGCTTTTGGCCAGGGCAGAGTTAATTTTCTTCCCGGTGGCTGGTATGGGGCTGTGTTTTGGACGACTCTGATTTATTTCTCCTGAGCCACTTGGCAATGTCTCCAGCATCCCTTGGTTCACAGCTTCCTACCAACGTGATCTAATTAACGCTGCTGCAGTTGGCTTCCAACAAACAGCCTTATCAGGGCTGTCCTCAAGGTGCAGGATGCGCTCAAGGTACTGCTGACGGGTGAACCTCACAACTTCCACATTCCCAAAGAGTTTGGATAATCATCACAAAGTCTGGATGTTTATCTGAACCGTATTCAAGCCATTCCAGCCCCCTTGGGTCTGCAGATTTAGGTTAGAAATCTTTGACGTAAGACTCCTGCTATTTCCTGCTCCTGACAGGGCCAGATATCCTCAAGTGTCCCTTTGAGGTGACATTTGTCTCCTGTTTTCACTGCTGCTGTGGGGTTATCAGGTCAGCCATTCTTGGATTCGGGTGCAGGAAGAGACTTAAACATGTTCTTGGTCTCAAGTATAAAGCAAAACAACAAAGCCTAGAAAATGGGCTTTAAAGGGATGAGAGGGACAATAGGAAAATTTGTAAGAGCGAGGGATTGTGACAGCAAGGGCACAGGGGCTGCTGTGGGAGGACAGACATCTGCAGATCATGGGCCTTTGGCTGCTTGGTGGGACAAAAGGAAAGTTGCTTATGAAAGATAGGATAAGTGAAAAGATGAATTAAAAACATAAATGAACAGGAGAAAGTGCCTTCATGTTCAATTTAGGGTTACATTAAGCTTTTCCAAGACAGAAGGAATACAAATAATGTACACAAATGAGTGGAAATGATTAAAAAAAAAAATCAATCCAGCTGTGTTGAAGATCAGGAGGGAAGAAATCCCAACTTACAGCACAAAGCACAGGAGCTCTAAGGCTACTTATTACCCTCTTTTTCCTCTCAAAGAGCCTGTCACTTAATCAGGCCTCAATATTCAGGCTTGGGGGCACTGGGAGTATGTTTTCTGCAATTTCTGAAATCACAGACCTACAGCTTAGGGCAGGATTTATGTAGGAATCACCCTAGGATCAAAATGCTGAGGAGCCACGAGGTCAAGCATGTCTAATCATCCCCCAGGGATTTAGGAAGTGCCTTGAGCGAGGACACTGGCAGGAATTCCTGGTGCAACCATCCTGCCTGAGGCTTGGGCAAAGAAAGATGCAGTTGTAGGGTAAAATATTAATCTCAGCCCAACTGACAACAACAAGGAAAGACATATCCTTTGTAAATCTAATAAAAATGTTAAAACCCAGGCTAACTGTTGAAGGAGCAGCTGAAATTTGCCTTTGAACTAGAACAGCTTTCATGTAAAGGCAACTTAAGTCTTCTGTGTGATAAAGTAAATAACTTTTAACCAAATAGATATTATTTTAATCTAGTCCTTGAAGTTAAAAAGTTAACTTTCTCTGTGATTTTCCCATTTGTGACAGCCCCTGGCTGTGTTTTTACTGTCGTAGCAGCTTCTGCTAGACTGCATGTCTCTCACATTCACTACAAAGTAAACAGGAATTTTTTCCAAGGGTAGCTGGCTGGGCTCCAGTGGAAGAATGCAAGTTATTCATAAGTTCTGGTAGGCTCATTTCTGCTTAATATGGTCTGTTTTTATTGTAGATTTTATGAAGAAAAAAAAAAAAGCTGTGAATTTTTTTTAATCCCCTGGGATTGTTTTCTTCAAACGTGTGGGAAATAGCCTCCACCCCAAGCCCCAGCAGAGAATTATGTTGCTGTTTGTCCTGATAATGTTCATCTTTTCCCACCTTGAGAGCTGACAGGCTGCCAGAAGGTTCCCAAGATGCAGACACCACATGCTGTGCTATTTTGAGGACAGAATTGCTGCTGCAGATCCATCAGTGCTCTGGTGAAGGGCTGCAGGAGTGTGGACAGCTTGGGCCACCCTGCACACCCCCCTTCCCAGGCACAGGCAGCAGGAAGGGGCGTCCTTCTGCCTGGATAACCCTGGCACGAAAGGGAGAAAAGGCCTTGAGGGGTCCAGGCAGATTCAGTACTGAGGAGACACAGCAGGGCCAGGTGAATTTTGCTCAGTGCCATGGGACTGGCAGGTCCCAGGTGCTTTTCCAGCAGAATTGGGCTTCCCTGCTCTTGCCTGGATTGGTCTCTGGGTTTCCTCTGTGGTTCTTTAAGCTGGAGCTGGGACCTTTGGGAGTTGAGGGGATCACTCCTGTCTAAGGAGAGAGCTGGGAGCTTTTCCTCTGTGCTAGCAGGGGAAAAGCTAGGAAGTTGGAGGTGAGGTTGTCATAAGGACCAAAAGATACAAATGGTCCAAGCATAAGCTGGAAACTGCATGGAGCCTTCCAAGCAGTAATGAGGCTCTTAGAAGATTTCCTGGGAGGAGGAGGAGAGAACTTGGTGCATTAAGAAAGGGATTATAAAACTATGATAGAGAAACACTGATTGTGCCGACTGGAGAGTGAATTTGATGAACAGGGAGGTCCATTTCCAGCTTATTTTCCTTCTGTAGTTGTAGGAGCACATCTACAAGTGGAAGTAGAGTGTAACTGAGGAGGAGCAGTGCTTCATTGCCCCTGTGAAATGGGTGGGTTATTAAGCCAAGTGAAAGTGTCATCATGCCTCTAACCTCCATCCTGGATAAATCAGCTCTTGTACTTGGAAACAGCACCACACTCAATGGTTGGCATGCTAATGGGCGAAATTCAGGGCAATTAAACCGAATAATGAATTGAGTATTTCACTTTAAAATAGATAATGTTTCTGTAATACCTTTTAATTCAACATTTCAGGCTGCTTTATCATCCCAACTGTCTTAAATATTGCAAAGCTCAGAATGTAAATTGTATTTTATCTGGCTGTGTGGATGGGAAGTGCAGAAAAATGGGTGATTTTTCCCAGGTCACTCCAGGACAGATGTATAAGGGTGAGCCACAGAGCCTTGTAACACTGCATTTTTAGGTGGGAGACACCCTATGGAAGTTGCATGCAGGGAATGAAAGACGTTGGATGTGGCATGTGGTGGGTGAGGGCCTGCTGGGGAGCCTCTTGGGATGTTTATGGCTCATGTGACTAACGTGCAGCTGGGCAGAAAATGGTTTTCTTTATCTGCTCTGTGGTTAGAGTCAAGCAGACAGGTTAACTCAGCCCAATTTGTTCCAATCCCTCTCTCCCCAGTCTCTGTTTTTCCTTTGACTGTTCCATGCCTGCCTTTTGTTCCCACTCTCATCTGAGTGGATGCTTTAATTTCACATGAAAGAGCAGATTGATGTGTGCTGCCAGGGATTTACCCAGCATTGCTGGCATAGCCAGCTCTGCATTTTGGCTGTATGTATCTGGAAATCAGAGTATTAAAAAAGAAGGGAGACTATTCCTCACAAAGCTGAGCTTTATGTGCCTCTTCTGCATGTTCAGAGCACTGTGCAGACTACATCTAAACAATCTCGTGATCTTTCCAGGGAATGGAAATGTAAACAGAGTTATCTCCTTCCCTGACACTGAAGTAAACTGCTCAAGGCCAGCAGTGGGAGAGGCTCCCCTTCCTTCCTCACTGCTTTCCTTCTGAAATCCTGGGTACGAATCCCTCTCTTCAGGTTTGGGATGGATGAGAAAGGAAGCGATGCCTGGGGAGAAGGCAGGAGGCAACAGCTCAGAGAGGAGAGCTACCTGTGGGTGTGTGTATGAGATTAAACATTTTAATGCACATCAGCCACTGCTAACTCATGCCAAGCAAGCCTCATTTTGATGCTTTTCTTAATCAGGAAGTGAGTTGTAAAGAAATCCCTTTCCCTCTCACCTTTCCCTGGAAGAGTAGAGGAAATGAGTAGATGTGGCATTTCGTGATATGGTTTAATGGGCACTGTGGGATTTGAAGGATAGGCTTGGTAGCCTTGGGGGTATTTTCCAACCTTTGTGATTCTGTGAAACCAAGGCATTATTTTTCAATATTACTGCAACTGCTGTATCGGACAGAACTGATGGGACTCCTCCTACCAGCAAACTCTGAGATGGCTGTACTTACTGACTTTTCCTGTTTGCTCCTTAGTTTCACAGCTGCATGTGGAAATGGGGAAATAGTGTACCTGGAGTGCAGAATTTGTCCATGAGGAGGGTCCTGAGCCTGCCTTGGAAGTCACAGTGCATCATTTCTGCTCCTAGGGCACTGACTAATCAGCTCCTGTGCCAGGGAGCAGTGGAAATCCTGCCTTTGGCACCATGATTTTTGTGCTGGAAAGCTTTATCCAAAGGTGATCACAGGTCAGGCAATTTTTTTATTACTCTTCTTCAATTTACAAAAAACAGCAGGTGGGCAGAACTACTCCTACATTAAGATGTTCCCTTTATAATACTCTTGAAAACAAAATTATTTTTGAGACAAGATAAACCAAAGATGTTTTAATTATGAATGGAGTAGATTTCTTTCCTTTTTGTTAAAACAGAGATTTCTGATACTTCATCTTGGTAAAAACCATTTCTAATAAATTCAGTAAGGGGGCACAATGTGGTAAGAGTGTGCCACCTGCTGAGAGCACAACTCATTCTACTAGCTTGGCTGGTAGAAATGCGTTTTTTTCAACCTATGCATTTGATGTAGAATCAACCTGTTGAGTTCATCTAGGCATGAACTTTCAGGTGAATTTGGACTGGAGGCCCTGAAGCAGTTGCCTGGGAAGCTCACCAAGCATTCCAGATAGCCCCACTGTCATGGGCTGCTTTTGGCCCTTTCCATTTTGTATAGCCCAGCCAGTACTCTCTGCTGATCCTGGCTTGTCTGTGAGCCTTGGGAGGTCTTGCTGTTGGTTCAGTGCTTTGGTTTCTCTATGATGTTCTCTGAAAGGTTTGTACGGGGTTTTTTTCATTTTCTCTTGGCTTATTTGCCTTTTTCAGAGATGTTCACACTTTCCCCCTCCTACTAAAGCTGAACTACTAGTCCAAATCAGGATGTATTTAAACCTTCCTGCTGCTTGGATAGAGCCCGTCTTATTTTTCTTTGAGAAAGATTAAAAAATAATTTTAATTATTCAAAGGGTCACTGGATTGCCTCTCTTTAAAGCCACACCACTCTCCCTTTCTCTCTGCTTCTCCTTCTCCCCCCCATGACTTTCTTTTCAAATCACAATAGATTCCTTTCCTTGTTCTGGGTGTTTTTATCCTCCTGTAAAATTCACTAATGAAGCCTCTGTGTAAGTATTAGTCTGATCTTTCAAGCAATAAATGGGAACAGAAAAAACTGACAAGGACAGAGTTCAGGGTTCTGTATTTCACATGAAATATGAAAAACATCCTCTTTAAAGCAAGGTTTTTCTGCAGCTGCTTTATCATTCCTTTAGGTGTTGCCTTTGAGCTCTTCAAAACCCCAGCCTTGCATTATGCTCTTGGCAGAGGTTGGTCTCTCCAGAGGGAGGTGTAATGTAATAGAAAAATGAAGTAATGGTTCATTTTTAACCCTTTAAAGCACTTCAAAACCTTAGTGGATGCTGATGATCTGGTCATTTGGGCAGGGAAATTTCCAGCTCTTCTGCTGCCTTGTGTCCCTCCCTTCACAGCACCCAGGGTAGATACGTTGCCCGCTCATGGGGATTTTAAACTGTAAGATTTGATGAAGTAATCCTTTCCTTACCAGATGGACACTCTAACAGGGTCCTGTTATACAGATGGCACACTGCTGTCATAGCTACAGAATTTCTAATCACAGCAAGAATTAAAGTAAGATTTTTAAAAGGTGTCTCCTTCCAGAGACCTCCAAAAGGGCCTCACACTCTGCACATCAGCAATTCTCTCAAGACCAGCGCCTGGCACTTGATCAGCTTTATAGTAAAACAATAACCATGGAACCCACTTTCCCTTTAGGAAGTCTTCTTAAAAGAAATTACTTATTTTCATCCCTAGAAAGCACATTTTTCCTGTCTGAGGTAGGGGAAATGGAGTTTCTCATAAGTAAAAACATCATCTGTGTGTTTGATGTTCTGGTGTAAATGTTTGAGAAGGGAGGCCCTCCAGTGCCTGAGGATAACCTACAGGAATGATGGAGAGAGACTTTGGACAAGGACCTGGAGGGACAGATCAAGGGGGAATGGCTTCCCACTGTCAGAGGGCAGGGTTAGATGGGATATTGGAAAGAAATTCTTCCCTGTGAGGCCCAGTACAGGTTGTCCAGAGAAGCTGTGACTGCCCACAGCATGTAGAATCCAGTCACTTTGGGCCTCCAACAACTATCCAAAGCAAATAACAAAAAGTGGCATTCAGTCGCCTCTAGAGTTTGCAATTTTGCAATTGTTACAAAATAATACAACTTGAAACCCCACTTGAGAGCAGCATAAACACTTGTGGAGTTTCTCAGAGTGATTTTCCCCAAAAGATAGACACCATAGAAGACAGTGGTGTTTGTTTTCCAGCAGTTTTTGCACAGTTGCTGAATGCTTCATTCCCTTCTTCCCTGGGTATGCCATGGAGTAGCAGTTCCCAGAGAGAGTTCAGTTCCTGTTTGGCCTCTGTTTCATTAATAGTTGTGTACACAAACACACTGACACGCCAGACAATGCTCTGCCTGCAGAGCACTCACACACATCCCTGCTGCCAGAGCATTGTTTTCTACATGGCAGGAAACCATTCCAGAAGTTACTTTGCAGTTATCTGGCAAAAAGTGAAGAGTTATGGATTCCTCTGCTTCCAACCTCATCCCTAGGTGGAGTCAGGGAGATATTTCTGACCTGCTTAGTTGGACAAATTCATCACCTGGCATGGGGATGGGGGCAATTGGACTCTGGTGCAAATATATTCTGTTAGGACTGAGGGCTGACCTGTTCCCACGTTTTGACAGCCTGCACTCCCTCCTCTTAACCACCTCTTCACCTGGGGAAGAGCTGGAGGGAAGCAGACAGGTTCTCCTCAGGCTTTCTCCCAGTGGTGGAAGTACAGCTTTCCATGGGCCAGTAAAGGGAGAGGTCCTACCTTTTAGCAGGAGCTCTGGTGTCATTGAAGCAGGGGAAAGAAATGTCACTAAATTTTGAGTCCATCTCCCTACAAGACTAAGCCAAATTATTCAAGTATCATCAAACCTCGGGCATAATAACTCCAACAGCAGTGGGAGTCTGAAAGGAAGGGGAGGCACAAACAGAAACTGGAGAGAGGAAATGTCTCTGTTAATCCCCCAAGCATTTTGTGCTCAGTGTTTCTTTTCTTGCATTTTAATGACTTGGCACAAGCGGGGAGAAAAATATGTGAGGCATGTTGACGCTCATGGAAAGCAGAGCTGTGTCCTCTATATACAGAGCTCATGATGGAGATACAAATGAGAAATTTATCTCTTTCTGGAATGCAAAGGATTTAGTGAACTTTGGGAACCTTCCCAGTTCTTTCTCTTCCTTAATACTCGTAATGCAGCTTTGAATATAGACGTGCAGATAATCGGTATTAACTGCTGGTGGTGGGTTCTTTGTTTTCAAAATAGTTTGAATTTCATTGAGCTTCTCTTTGTCTGATCAAGAACTATTTGCTACTTCACAACATTTCCCAATGTGCAGCGTTTTTCAGTGGACAGAAAACGCTTTACTGCTGGAAAGAGATACCAACAAAATTTTGACCTTAGCAGCTTGAGTGATGTAGGCAGGCTGGGAAGGGAACATCCCCAGGGATGGTTTGGGGAAACATTCTGCCTGCAGATGAGCAGAGATGGCAGGAACACTTCTAAGGAAGCAGAGCAGGAGCAAAGCTGCTCCAGTAATGGAATAACATTCAGGTTTCCTGGAGAGCTGCAGGACTCTCTTTGCCCTGGGAGGGTTTGGTGCTATCCCCCTTCTTGTGCTTCACATCCGCAGCCATCCCAAAGTTTTCCTGACTGTTGAGGAAGGTGCCTGTATAAGAGGAGTGGGCTGAAGAGCAGGGAATTGGATGTACAGGTTCTGTTTTAACAATGAACTGCAAATTGTGACTCCTGCAAAGCCTTTGGCTGCATTTTTTGTTCAGCATCCTCATGGAAAAAATCAGATCCCAAAATGAAAAACATTCCACCATAGATGAAAGTTCTGAAAAAAGACAGACAATGGAGACTTTGATTAAATAAACCCTGAGCCTTGTATATATCAAAGCTCCTCACCTTATCAGTTCCTGATTTCAGTATGTGCTGTGAGCAAGAACAAGATATTGAGCAAAATCCCTGTGTGCTTAGAATACAAACGTGTCTTCTACAACAAGCTGATGGTAAAAGGAGAGGAACTGGATGTGTGGAAACTTCTGCCTTGCTGCTGGTTCAAGACAGGCTCTTGTGGAGCAAGGTTGGTCTTTGGTTTATTGAATATATACACCCAGCACTCAGGAAAATAACACCTTGCTTAGCACAGACCTGCCTGCTGGCACAAGCAGCTTGTTGCCACTTGTTATGCCCTTATGAACACCTCACCTGTTCATTTCTGTCTATAAATAGATTTTCATGGGTTCCTTTTCTGCTTGCTAGTGAAGGAGTCATGGAACAGTCCTTGCTCGCTATATCAAGTAGGTGAGGATTTAGACATTTAGGAATATGGGTCTAATGGAACTTCTGGGAAGAGCATGATTCTTTGCAATGGTTACATTCATCACATAGCAATGTCAAACAATTAATTGAAAAAGTTAATGTAACAAATCTGGCTGTGACTCAATTTCCTTCTGACATCATGTTTTTGCATTGAATTTAAGGTGAAAATTCTATTTTCATATCCCTGTCTATGCCTGCACTTCATTGAAGGTCAGTGAATACAAAGCTGACTAATAAGGATGAATACTTTGTACTGGAAAACACTTAAACTAGATAAACACAAGGCATAAGTCCAAACTAGTTTCTGTAAGGAGCTGAGTAACTCTTTCATGCATATTTTCTTATCAGAATATTCAGCATTACAGAAAGGTTTGTGCCTCTAAATGACACAAGAGGTTTTATATGTGTTTTACTAAACAATTATATATGTATTACTAAATTAGTAGGGCAAGACTTTAAATATTAAACTGTAGTCTCAAAACTGCTCTTCATCAGCATATTTTTATTGATTAAAAAATGGACATTCCAGCCTTTGACTTACCTGCTCAGGAAATCAAAGGCAGTGAGAGGAAATGAACATTCTCTATTGCCCTCTGCTGCAGCTGCCTTCAGGAGGAGCTGGAAGGACTGTCTTGGAGAGGGAGTGGCTGCATTTGGATCCCATGATTTATCAGTACACAGGAAACAAGTAACTGATGGGTATGTTACAACTGTTTTAAAATTGCTTTTTTGCCTTTTTTCTTTTGTGTTGGCCTGGCTTTCTTGGAAGCATACGAATGCTCTCAAGGTGGGAGGTCTTCATAGTTTGGACTCTTTTTTATTTATCAAAGTTTTTATTGTTATGTGATCACTAAATCTTAGATGTGGAACCAATTATAAAACATGAAGAGTTGGGTAGACTGTAAGTGTTTGCTCAGCCATTCCCAGCGGGGTTAAATAGGAGCAGATGGTGGTAGGGGTTAGTTAGGAGGAACAGTAGGTTGTTCCCAAAAGAATGGGGCATGGAGATTGACTTTATGGATGTAATGGCCCTAAAGAAGTCACAGCAGGATTTCTGAGGGTTATAGCATAAATAACAATCTCTTGTGCATTACACATACCATATATTACATAGCCTTTGGAGGAGTTGCCTGTTTTGTTTGCCAATTCGTCAACCACTTATATTGAAAGAGATTATTCCTCTTGAAGGAGACTTTCTGTGTTTAATCAGATTATGGCATAAAGATCTTTAGTCCTTTCCAGCATTTGGGAAAAAATACTATTTCCACTACATTTATATACTTAATTCTTGAGTCTGCATTAGATCCATGGCCTGTCATTTCCTATATATAGCCTATTTATAATCCCAGTTAGAGATATTACAGCTGCTTCAATGCCAAAGCAAAAAAATCAAACACAAGAGTATTAAATCTAATTTTCTGCCCTTCATGTAAGACAAAAATACAACGTTATTTAAGCTAAGGCAAAAATGTGGGGGAAGTTGAAACAATTTGGGCTGGCTCAGCTGTTTCTAATTTAACCAATAACCTTCTGAAATTCCTCAGAACTATAGGTTTTACCTTTTTAAATGGGGAAAACACCAATGGTTTGGAAGTTTGCCATATATTTGAAATGTTTAAAAGGATAAAAAGGTGACCCAGAATGTTTGTGGACTGTTTGCTCGGTGTCAGTTCTGGTAACAGTCCCAGGGCAGGCAGCTCCAGACCAAGGGAGCACAGAGCATCAGGAAAGTGATACAGGCTAAAGATGGAGTTGATGCAGTCAGGGGTTTTTGTGGAATGCAGGCTTTGTTAATGGCTTGAAGCTGAAGCAGGGTGGGTTAAAATAGCTATTCGGAAACAATTCTTGGCTGGTGAGGATAGTGGGACACCGGCACAGGGTGCCCAGAGAAGCTGTGGCTGCTCCTGGATCCCTGGAAGTGTCCAGGGCCGGGCTGGATGAGGCTTGGAGCACCCTGGGACAGTGGAAGGTGTCCTGCCCATGGCAGGGGGTGGCACTGGATGGGCTTTAAGGTTCCCTCCAACCCAAACTATTTCATCATTCTGTGCTTTCAAAAGCAAAGCTTCCAGCCCTGAGACATCAATCCTTGACTAAGAATCTCTGTCACAAAAGTGTCAACGTGTTTGACAGGCACACAGCTGTGTTTGTGAGCACAGCGCACTGTCCCGCCCTGCCGGTGCGGCGGCTGCGGCACTGCCCCTGACCGGGGGTCACTGCCCGGCCCTGAGGGTCACTGCCCGGCCCTGAGGGTCACTGCCCCTGACCGGGGGGCACTGCCCGGCCCTGAGGGTCACTGCCCCTGACCGGGGGGCACTGCCCGGCCCTGAGGGTCACTGCCCGGCCCTGAGGGTCACGGTGTCCCCGCTGTGCCACCCCCGTGTGCTGTGTGGGGCTGCAGAGCGCAGCCCCCGGGGGAGCCGGGCCGTGTCCCCGGGCTCTGACCCCTCACCGCCGGGCTGTGTCCCCTCACACCCCGGGCAGGCGAGCCCGGGGCTCTTCTGGCAGGTAAAAAGGGCTTTTGGGGCGAATTGCTGTAACCGGACTAAGCGTTGTAAAGGCCTCCACCTCGTGGCTGTGCTGTGCAATGAGCCGGCAGCGCCAGGCATAGCTGGAATTTAACTTAACGTGCTAGGCGCTTTGCACGTTTTGCTTACTTCCCTAATGAGCCTTTGGGGAATCTTAAAACCGTGTGAGAGGAATGCGAGGGATGGTGTTAAGGCAGCGGTGTCCCGGGCTGTCCTTTGACCCGGCCACTGAGTCACGGAATATCCTGAGCTGGGAGGGACCCACAGGATCATTATCGAGTCCAACCTCTGTCCCTGTGCAGCCAATCCCACCCTGCTTATCCCGGGGAGCGTTGTCCAAACGCTCCTGGAGCTCTGGCAGCCTTGGGGCCGTGCCCATTCTCTGGGGAGCCTGGGCAGTGTCCACCACGCTCTTGGGGAAGAACAGAATCTCCAGTCTAACCCTGCCCTGGCCCAGCTGCAGCCATTCTCTGGGTCCTGGCCCTGGGCACAGAAAACAGAGATCAGAGTTGTCCCCGTGCTGTCCCTTGGGAAGAGCTGCAGCCAGCCCCTGGTGAGCTCTGCCCTCAGTATCCTCCAGCTGAACACACCAAGTGCCCTCACTCGCTCCTTGTATGGCCCCTCCAGACCCTTCACCATCTTCATGTCTCTCCTCTGGATTTTTCTGAAGGAAGTTGAAAAGAAAAAGAGGAGAATGCTGCTTGCATTCCTCTGCATGTTGGGCACACTTTGTTTAACCTCCAGTGGACCTTAAGCAGACTCGAGAAACACCAGTCTGGGCTGGCTGGCCATGCCTATGTGCTGTGTGATCCTGATCTCGTAAGTGCAGATCAGGACTGATCAGGCTGTGGAACAGGTGGCTTTCTGGTCAGGCAAGGGGAAAAGCAGCTGAAATACCTCAGATGGCAGAAAAGAGCTCAGATATAGGCTGGTTTTGTAAATGGCAGTTGACTGAGAGGAGAGACTGAAAACTGCTTGTAGAAATCTTTTGACTAGATATGGCTGGCCAAGTTTAGAAGTGTTAGAATATAATAGAGTATTTCAGTAGGAATGGACCACAGGAGTCATCAGCCCAACTGCCTGAGCACTTCAGGGCTGACCAGAAATTACAGCGTGTTGTTAAGGGCATTGTCCAATTGTCTCTTTGACACTGACAGGCCTGGGGCATCCACCAGCTCTTTGGGAAGCCTGTTCCAATCTCTGACTACCTGCTCAGTACAGAAATGCTTCCTAATAACCAGTCTGAACTGCTCTTGGCACAGCTTTGAACCATTCCCACCCATCCTGACCCTGGATCCCGGGGAGAAGAGCTCAGCACCTCTCTTTGCACATTCCCTCCTCAGGCCATTCCTTAATCTCCTCTCTAAACTAGACAAGCCCAGAGCTCTCAGCTGCCTCTCCCAGGACCTGCCTTCAGCCCTGTCACCCTCCTCTTGATGCATCCAAGGACTTTCACATCCTTGCCCAGTGTTGGGGCCAGTCCTGCACGTGGAGCTCCAGGTGAGCCCACGCTGAGCCCAGCAGGACCATCCCCTTTCTGGATCAGGGCACCATGCTGTGTGCCATGCCCCCAGGATGGGATTTGCCCTCTGCTCTCCTCTCCCCAGTACTTCAGTGAGATCCTGGCCACCTCATGTGACACAGAGAGCAGCCTGAGGCAGAGGATGATCGAATTCCCACTTCCTTTCCCATCCTCACTCAGCCTGATCTTCTGAGGCAGCACTGGCGGGTTCCAAATGTGCTGTTCCCAAGAGGGACAAACACAATGGTGCTGCACTAGGCTACCAGAACTTGTAAGTAGAGCTTGTTCTTTCTTTCTCATATTCTCTGTCCTTGGCCCCTGCCCCCAAGGAAATATGAGCAGCTTCTCCAGGACTGTACACAGCTGTGGTTTAAACAGTGCTGTTTGATCCTGAAGGTTGGTATTCCACAGAGATTAGAGATCTCTATTTGATCGTGAGAGCTGGGGTTCTGCTGAGGTTTGTACTAGTCCTCATTTCCCACTTAATAAGGTCTTTGAATATATTCTGAAAAGAGAGTTTTGTTTAAAAAGTAAAATACAATTGATCTTTGGAAGTCCCAAGCTACCCATGTCACATGAATATTCTCCACTTGTATGCTTCTTCCTTCTCTCTAAAAGAAAAATCACAAGCTTCATCAAGACTGTAAGTGGATTTAACTAGATCAAACCCAAACAGATCCTCTTTCTTTGCCAGGTCAATTTTAAAAGAATGTGATAAATCTAAATACTATAATTACTAATATTAATTGAAAATAAACCATGGACCACTTCTTGATTTTATCCATCCTTCAGCAGGTCAAAGTATCTGTTTCAAAACTACCTTTCTGCCAAATCCAGTGAGAATGTAAACAACTTCGATATTGAACTAATTTTCACTTTTGTACAGAGAACTCATTTTTCTTCCCAATTTCTTTCTCAATTCTCTGGCAAAATTGTCCTGGTCTGAAGACAGTCTTAACCCACCATTCCCATTTCAAAGCTCAAGAGAGGAATTCCCAGCAGTTTAATAACTGAATTGAGCCTTTGGGTTTATGCACACGCTGCTTTGTTCCGGCCCACAAGCTCCAGGAAATGTCTCTGCCCAAGATAGCAAATCTTATCTCTGCCTTTGTTACCATGGCCTGGCACTGGGAGATAAGTTTTCATTGAAAGCAGAGCTGTGACTGTGCTAAGGGAGCAATATTTGGTGCAGCAGCTTCTGCTTGATTAATTAAAAATGAATAATTTAGAGAGCCCGTAATCATTATAGCTGGATCACTTTGAAATTGGAATAATGGGTAACAGGTGATTCTGAGCCCAAAAGGGTAACCAAGGGAGGTAGGATGGGGCCCTGAGTAAATTGATCCAGTAAGTGGCATCCCTGCCCAGCAGTGAGTGGAATCAGATGATCTTTAAGTTCCCTTCCAATCCAAACCATTCTGGGATACTATGAAATAACACAAATGCTTGTGTAGAGGGCAATTGCTTTACCTGAGAGCTCTGTACATCCAGACTCCATTAAATATACAGAGAAACCAGCTCTAAGCATTGAACCAAAAGTTTTAGTGGTACCACTGCAGTTTCTATCTGATGTCTTTCCCCGAAAGCAAAACCTTACTGTCTGCCTTTTTCTGGAGGCTGTTTTGTTAGTTAAATAGATAAAAATCATTCAGAAAAAATCAAATCAGAATGGTTTTGGTTGGAAGGGACTTTAAAGCCCATCCAATCCCATCCCATGGCGTGGGCAGGGACACCTTCCACTAGCCCAGGTTGCTCCAAGCCCTGTCCAGCCTGGCCTTGGACACTTCCAGGGTTCCAGGGGCAGCCGCAGCTTCTCTGGCCCCCTTTGTCCAGGGCCTCACCACCTTCACAGGGAAGAGTTTCTTTTGAATATCCCATCTAAACCTACTCTCTTTCAGCTTAAAACCATTTCTCCTTGTCCTGTCACTCTATGCCCTTGTACAAAGTCTTTTCCCAGCTTTCCTGTAGGTCCCTTCTGCAGAACAACTGTGGCATCAGTGAAATAAAACTCCTATGTTTAAAACCAATTCCTGAAACCATAGAATATTTTATTTTGCAAGAGATTGTAAACCTGCTTCCAGATGTTGTTTTGTTTGTTTGTTTTGTTTTAATTGAAGACCCTCAAGAAAAGTCCCTTGATGAGACCAGCTACAGTAGAGCTTCTACAATACATTTTGGACATTGCCTACCTGTACTTATTGATCTACAAAGAAGGTCCACCCTCTGCTTCTTGGGTTCCTGAGCCTATGCTGGGAAGGCCACACTGAGCATCATAGAGTGGCACTACCAGAGAAGATTAGTTGAATGTTGAATATTGCAGTTCAGCTGTGTGTTTTCTCTGTTTATTCTGGTTTTGAGGAGTGGATTTATAAGTACTTTAACCAGAACAAAAAAATACAACAATAAAAACTCTGTGACTGCAAGCAACAGGAACTAAATGACTGTAACAAGCATCCCAAGAAATCTGCAGAAATGCTTTGATCACATGAACACTCCCAAACCCTGCAATGCTGCCACTGGTCTTATTAAGCAAGAATAAATTTTATCTTGGCATTCAAGAAGTGTAACAGAAAAAATATGATGCATTATACCTTCCTGTGAATTATTTTATGTACACACAGAAGTTCATATTTTAAGTTATTAAAGGTTGAGTATCTAAAAAATCTTCACCCCAGCTCAGGAAGGCTGGACAAAGACAATACGTGTTTTTGCAGACACTTGAGATGTTCTGTGGCTGACAGACATGGAAAGGGCACTTCCCCTCACCTTCTGCTCATCTACAAGCCATGGAAAGGAGAGGTCTCTCTATATTTTACTGACTGGATTCTAAAAATCATGAAAATTAGTTTATTACTGTTGTTACATGTTAATTAGTGGGCACAGACAGGGGTAGAAAGGAGTCATGCAGAGCTTTGCCAGAAGACCCACGGGCTTCAGTGGCAGTCCTGCTAATCTAGGCCCTGCATTTTTGGAATTATTATACATGCCAATATACCTGGCACCCTAATCAGTGGAATCAGAAAATGTCCCAATTGAAATGAAGTACACAGATAGGAGAAATGGGAAAAGTTGATCAGGCTGCCTGTCTCTGGAGTGTGGCCTCTCATATTGAAGGAGCAGCTTACTCTGGGTCTGAACACATTGGCTGGTTAAACAGGAATGGTCTAGTCCAGAGATGGCTGGAAAGGAAGTGAAGGAGCCCATTCACCTCTTCAGGCCAGGAGAGTGTTATTGTTTGTATTTAACTGGAATCAACATTATTTCTGACACCTTTCAGCATAACAGACAGCCTTTTGCTTTCAGACTCTTAGATCGAGGAGCCTGAAGGCAGGAGGTGAGTCTACCCAAGACTGGAGCACTGAAATAGGGATTTGTCTTTTTAAGCATAGCTGTGATCATTCCTTACAGGAACTGTCCCTGTGCATAGGCCAGCCACTGCAGTTGCAGGAACAATTAGTTTTCCCAGCTCAGCTTATGTCAGTTACTCATGATGTGAATTTACCAAGATTCACTGTGGTTCTTCAGAAAAGGCTTGGCATAGAGTTACACGAAGTGAATCTGCTGCTCACACTTTTGGAGCAGAGACAAACCACAGGCAGTGACCAGAGCGTCACTTGATGCTCCACTGCACTGGAGCAGAATGGGCTGGCTTGTCTCACATGCTGCTGTGGCTTGGCTCCAAACCAAATTTCTCTCTTGCAAGTCAGGCTTTATAAGAGAAGTTCAGCCTGTCACAGGGCACTGCAAAACCTCACTTCAGACTGAGGTCTTAGAGTAGTGACAGGAACCACTGCTATGCTTAGACTATGACCAATGGATATGGTGACCACAGGGGAATGACCTCTGCTGCTTACAGCTGACTTTAGCCCCACACTGCTGCTGCATCAACCTCCTGAGGTCCATTCGGGACCTCATTTGACACCCAGTAGAGCTGCAGACCAACAGGTTGGCTTTGGTACATGTTATAAGGTAAAGCTGAACAGCCTGCCAGGGCTGTGCAGACCAACTGCAGCCATAGCTGTGGTATTTGTGCAATGTTCTCATGTCTCAGAAAATGAGCTTGAAATCCTGGCAGCATAGACCTGTGGCTCCTGGTCTCCAGTTTGCACAGCTGTGAGCCTGGGTGTTGCCACCAGCACCAGGCTCAGAGCGTCAGCACCTCACCCAGCCCCATCTCAGAGCCCTGCTCTGTGCTGGGTTCACTCTCTGTGACCAAAGAGCCACCACAATCAGAATGGTGTCGGTTCACCCACACTGACCCAGGAGCCTGGTCCCAAGTAGTGCCAGGGAACATTCAGACTGGATGTAAGGAAAATTTTTTTCATGTAAAGAGTGATGAAGTACTGTCATGGACTGCCCAGGGCAGTGCTGGAGTCACCACCATTCCTGCAGGTGTTCAAAAACTGAGCAGACTTAGCACTTCATCATATGCTTTATTGGGCATGGTGGGATTTGGTTGAAAGTTGGGCCCAATGATCTTGGAGGTCTTTGCCAATCTTCATGATTCTGTGATTCCTTCCATCTTTGATGCAGAGCTCTTGGTACTGCTGGTTCCTGCTCTGGGCACCATTTGGCTCACTGCACTGTGCTTTGCAAAACCGGTGCAGAGCAGGGTACAGATGGTCTTGTCTGGGGCAGTGAGTGCTCCTGGAAACACCTGAGTTCTTTCAGTGGAAAGCCAACAGAATCACCTCAGAGCAGACTTTTTAGCTGGAAAATTTCAAACCAGACCGTGAGTCTAACAAAACAATAAGGCCCTGAAAGCAGGTTTGGAATGGAAACTGCCAGGTAACCTGATGCCAAATAATGAATTAGTCATTTCTGTCATGTGTGTGTGTGCATTAACAACTATGTTTTGTAAGGGGAAACCTTTTTTATCACCCTTTACTATGAAAGGCTTTTTATTCTTGTTATGAATAAAGACTCAAGTCCACTCTTATTTAACTCATCTCTTTAATCCTAGAATATGCTATGCCTGACAGAAGGATCACATTTCACAGTAGAAGGAGAAACAGACAATAATGAAAAAAATTATATTCGAAACATTCCAAGTTTTAAGAACCTCTCTGTTATGCCAAGAAGAGTGTGACTGTGGAGAATAGAGTCCATGCTGGTAGTAAAACTAGCTCTCCACTACCTAGAGGTCTTGGAAAGTGATCCTTGTTAACTACTGGGGAGGTGCTAACTTACAGTCTGGCAGGATTTTAAAGGATGCTTTGGTCTTTATGGGCTTAAATGTAAAAACTGAAACTGCAGACTAAAAAAAATAACTCAAAAATTATGAACTCATAAATTGGTTCTTGGTTTCTTCAAATGCCGGGAAAACACATCTCACATGCCTGAAGATATTTAGTGCTCTGTGGCTGAAGCAATCTAAAGCAAGATTTTTAATAATGTGAGAAATATTTAAATTAGTCAAGTTGACACACACACACACGAAAATATAATATTGAGATTGGAACTGTGAGCTAACACTTTCATGTGGATGAGGATAGGTGGGGAGAGAAGTGCCAAGCAATTTTCATCAGAGTCTCAGCCTGTACAGACAGGTGCCTGGAATCTGGACTTATGTTTGGTTTAAAACAAAATACTTTTCTGACAGGTTTAAAAGGAGCAAAACTACTGCTCTGAAGAACTAAACATTTATTTTCTTCTTTGCTAGGCAAATGGCACAAATACCAAACTCATTCCCATTCCTGGAAGGGTTCAAGGCCAGGTTGGACGGGGCTTGGAGCAACCTGGGCTAGTGGAAGGTGTCCCTGCCCATGGCAGGGGGTGGAATGGGATGGGCTTTAAGATCCCTTCCAACCCAAACTTTTCTAGGATTCTATGGTTTGTTGTTCCATGAAGTAGTTTTATTTCATGATTTATGATCAAGGATGCCTAGGTCTCTTTCACTTCAGCTTTATCAGAACACACCCACAGGACAGCTCTATCTAATTTCTGTCATGGGGTGTTGATTTGATGCTGAACCCTAACTCACTCCTTCTGAGAAATTAAAACTAGAAGAGTTCATTCCAAGGCATGAGGTGCAGTAATTAAGCTCATCTGTCAACTGCATTCCAGAGGATAGCTCCCAGTATGAGAGGAATGGGATGCTTTATGATTTTATCTATGATTTGAGTGTCTGTCATTGACTCCAAAACAAGTTTTGGTCTGTAGAGCCAAGTGGCAAAGCAGCTGCCCTTTGTAACAGGATTACGATACTTGAAGTAATTTCCTCTTCTTTCAGATCCTATTCTGGGTGTCAGCCAGGAAATATTGCTGTTTGTCTGAGAGATAAGGGATTGCAGAGCTATGCTCTGGACTAACTTTGTTAGGACTGCATCAGACATCTAACCTCAGGTCCTTCTGCAGTGTATAGGACTTGCTTTAGTAATAAAACAATTGAGAATAGTTCTGCACATCCACAGTTGCTGTTACATGTTACAGACTGTCACGTGATGGCACTTTTGTAGATTTTTCTCAATATCAAAGTTCATTTTAAGTAATTCAGAACTATTAAGGAGAGAACAGAAAGGTATAAAATGCTAGATTTATTCTGGTCAAATTATTAAATAAATCTATCATTGTACCAGTTTTGAAATAAATATACTCTAAGTAAACATTTTTTCCCCAAATATACATAAATATAAAAATATATATAGATATATCACTAGAATCTTTCTGTGCAACTTAATTTACTTTCCAGAAAACCTTCCTGTAGAAAAGGCTTGTGTAAATATTATGTACAAAATATTTGGACATATGGATGGGTCTGTGTGTATTGTGGTGTTTGCTGCTATTTTAAAGTTGTTTTCAATGTCACATGTGAAAAGTAATTTCATCTTCTATTCTCCACCTTTATTAAAAATAAGGCTAAAAATTCATCCTTTCTTTAATCCCTTCTCACAACATTTTGTTGTGATGTACCAGCAGAGGGAGATCATGTTCTTGTTCTTCCTCTTGCTTTCCTAACAGAGCCTGGTTGCCTAATTGTAAATGTCCTGATAACCCTGACATGGCCAATAGAATATGTTGGAATTCTACAGAATACAATCCTTGTCAAGGACAAAATTTTATTACACCTTTAAAAATTATTTTTCAAAGAACTCCTATATGCAACAGGCAATTCCTCCAGTGGTGAAAGCAGTAACTGTGTAGTAATTTTATCTGTTTTCATAGAATCGTGGAATTGTTTAGGTTGGAAAAGCCATCCAAGACCATTGAGTCCAGCCATTCCCCACCAGTGACCCAAGTACCACATCCTCACATTATTTAAACACCTCCAGGGATGGAGACTCCACCACTGCCCTGGGCAATCTGTCCCAATGCCTGAACACTCTTTCCATGAAGGAATTTTTCCAGAAATCTTCAATTTAAATCTCCCCTGGTGCATCTTGAGGCCATTTCCTCTCATTCTTGTTTTGTTACATCTATACATCTAGTACTCTATAAATGTAATTTGATGTAAAGTTCATGCATACAATTTAATGCACATACATGGGGATTTCTTGGAGAAATCAAATGGGAGTTCCCCATGGACTGCAAAAGGAGCTCCAGGTGTTTAGGGTGGATGTGGGCACCCACAGTCAGTGGAAATACAGATATTTTCGTGGCAATGAACCCCACACTGCCTCATGCACAGTATTTAATACACAACCAAAAGGAAGGTTTGCATGATGCCATGGCTGTGGGTAAAAGTAGCTTGGAATAATGTATAATTAGCATGAATTCCCCATGTGCAGAATTAAAAAATATAAGTACAGGATTTATTGACCTTCATGGAGCTGATCCTGAAACATGACCTTTATGGCGTGGTTCTTCTTTTGCTTTCAGTATGTTCCCAGTGTTTTCATAAAGAAGTACATTACTTTTCTCATTAGATATTTAATATCTTAAAATCTCCATCCTTCAGTTTATCTTTTCTTTTGTTTTTCCAAGTAAGCAGCAGAGCAGGTCCTAACTTGGTCCTGGTCTTGCTCCATAATTGTATTAATGAAGGCAGCAAGTCTGCTTCTGAGCCAGAAACAAAACTTTTGACCCCTGACTTCTATGTCATGATCACAGGATGGCCTGTTTTATAAAACAAATGTTTTATAACCAAAAGCAAAGCGATTTCATCTTGCAGATGAGAGATGATTCAGTGCTCCAGCGGGGTGAAATGGTCTCTTGGCTCAGGCACAGGGTTTGTTAAACAAACTACTCCAGTTGCTACAGCTACTTACGCCTGTGTCTCGCTCTTTTTCACTGGGATGTGAGAGTTCGAAATGTGTTGAACTGTGAACCAAACTGACATTTATATTTAAGCAAACCTCTTTGGAAGAGAAAGAAGATTCAAAATGGCAGAAGTGTCTCTGAAGGACTTGTAGATTCTTCACAATGTAGAACACACAGCATATTAAAATACTTCATTTTTACAACTTTTACACGGAAAGCTGCCTGTCATCAGAAATGTTTGTAGAACTGCTATCATTCACCTGTCTGCTGTGATTCTGCTGTAAAGCATTAAAAATTGGCAAAGCCATGAAATATTAGAGCAGACTGAGTTTAAAAAGGAAGCAGGAACCATAAAACCCAGGATGGCCAGAATTCAGCCAGACACTATAGGTGAACACTTCAAAACAGATTTCAGTTCCCAGCTTATCTCTTTATAGCTGTAGGATAGGAGCAGGGAACATAGCCTGTAGGTTAATTTCAGATTCAAACCTTCGGAAAAGTGGAGATCAGAAACTTTCAGTTCTTCAGCATCTGGGTTATGTAATAAAAAACACTCATTCCCACACAGATGCTAGAATCCAAGGGTTTGTTTCCTTAACTAGAGCAGGTTATTTCCAGTCATGTGGATTCAGGAGAAAACTCACAATGTATTACCCTTCTGAAGAGTCAGAAGGCAGAAGTAGAACAAAAGTTACATACATCACATTTTTACATTAAATCACATTTTTTATATTGTTGGCAAAGACAAGGTACCTCACAGGAAGCTGTGAATCCTCTGTGACTGACAGGCCTTGAGATGGCTCAGTATAGAGTTCTCTGGTTCTGTCTGCAGGATGGCTTTTAACCGTCTCCAGTGAAATGCCTTGGTCACAGAGCAGAGAGATGAGTACTAAAAACACACTGCCCATGTGTGAGAGCAGCTGCAAAGCTGAAAGCCACAGGGCACAGGCTGGAAAAGGGTCAGGGGTTATTTGATCCCTTCAGAGTCTGAGCCCTCATCATATAATGGCATTTACATTACAAAATCTGCCCCAGAAGTTGTGCAGGTCTTTCAGTGGTCTCTGTAGAGGAATATGAAGATTATAACAATATAACCACATATTAATCTATCAGCCCTTTCTCTTTTCTGCACCTTGCTTATATTTCCTTGCAGATCTCTAAGCAGCAGCTCCAGTGAGCTGCATTACCTGCTTCCAGGCTCCTGACATACCTGCTAATTCCTGTTGTAGCATTCCTGTCCTGCAATGGCACTTTAACCCCGTCCTTGCCAAAAGCAGCAGAGATTCTGCCTGCATGCAAGAATTTGAGACAAAAAAAGGTTATTTTTAGTTCTGGAGCAGTGAATTTACAACTCTAATATGCAGGATCAGAGTGTCTGCATACATAAAATACAAACACAAGACTAAAGGCTGGCTAAGAAAATATGGTCAGTGAACTGGAGAGATCTCACTCTGCAAATACACACACTTCCCACAGGGAGAGCCAAAGCCACCTACCCAAAACAAACAGCGACTGTTCCCTCCTTTTCAACAATTAATCAAGTTCAAACAAAAAGAAAAAGAAGAAAAGGAAGGATGGGACTTTCAGGAGGAGTTGGAATAAAAGCTTTAAATGCATAAATGCATAAAAAGCTTTATGGAGTTCCAGAGGAAACAAAATATTGTCAAATGTCTGTGACAAGGCGGCCCTGAGTATCTGGGATACGTGCAGAACTTGCTGGCCAGGAGAGAGGTGTCGTGAGAAAGAGCTCTGGTGGATGCAGCCTGCTGCGAGTGGTCCATGGGATCCCAGGAGGAGCATCTGTTTTGGGACCAGCAGTTGCTCTGTAATTAGAGAGCAGCATCAAATTTAAAAACAATCATTTTGATGTACTCCTTCAGATGGAAACTTGTGTTTTTGAAATGGAGTCTTGTTTACTATAAACGAGGATGAAACAGGCAGCTCTTTCCTCGTTAGCAGCCACTGGACAGTGGACAGTAACTATTTTTAGCTGCAAATTACAAAATGGGGCAGATTCAAACAGAAGCACAAAGAGTGAAAAGTATTTCCTTCCCAATGTTCTAAGCTAGTATATGAATTTTATTAGTTTTAACTGAGATGATCTAGAAGAAGGAATTAAATAACTTAATTCTTTACTCCACCTCAGCTAATACTTTACAACTGTCCAGGATGAATACATAGGGAAAGACTCATGGAGTGTTTGGGTTGGAAGGCACCTCTGAAGGCAGGCTGGCCCACACTTTGCCCACACTCGGTGACAGTACAGGAGTGTGATGGCAAGGGCTTGCACTATTAAGACCACATCTGTTGGATTTTTCCATGCTACCTAATTGCATAAAGAAAATGTTAAATTCCAGCCCCAAAGCAGGCACAAAAAGATGATCAAGGTGAAGTTAGAAATGCTCAGAATTAGGAAGTGAGAACACAACTGAGATATCTGTGCACATGAAGGAGACTCCAGAGGGGCTGGTGAGGGTGGCACCTGCTGTGGCAGAGCCAGGGCTGCTCCCTCTGGGGTACCCTGACCCCGCTCCCGTCCATGCCCTGCCCACAGCCCCCACCCTGATCATCCCCAGGTGTTCCTGCATGGAGCACTCACTCCCAGAGTGCCATGGCCTGACCTCGGAGTGCCTGTGCTTTGCTGTCATTCTGGCATCGTGTCAAAACCTTACTGTAGAGCATGTCAGAAAGAACACAGGGTTTTTTTTTTTTTTCAATAGATGAATCTTTGGCAAACTATGAAAACCATTTCACGGGAGAAGAAAAAAATAAGTTGTTTCTCTTGCTGCAGGACTTTCTTCCTGCAAATTTCAAAGGCCTGCTGTGAATAATAGTGTCAGAGCTTCCAAGCTGCAAGGCTATTTTATAGTGGAAAGTGTGAGGCAACCAAAATAAATATCAGTTTCCACTGTTACAAAATAAAGATTTTGCTTTATGTTGTACCTTAAAAGCCATGCTCAGGGATGTGTTTTTTGGGACACAGAAGTAGGTACCCCAGAGGGTTATTTTTTCATATATGCATTGGGTGTGTTCTTTCTTGTTCACAGCAAATTGGGAAATAATTTGAGACAGAAAGAGCACAATGGCTTTCTTTGTGATGCAAAACATAACAGGAATTTGCGTTCCTAAAGGACTGAAGGCAATCCTTAAATCCAAATGCTGCCAATCCTTAGGATGTTTTAAATACATATTCCTATTTAATGGTGTGAATGCATCTCTCCTTACACAGTTTGTGAGTATTTTTGACAAACCTGGTCCTAGTTTTCTGCTAGCAGAGTTACAGATGAGACAAGTTTTCCATGGTTTGGGGTTTTATTGCGAATGCTTTGCACAGCTCTGTTTATGTGCTTCCTTCTCATGACATCAGTGCTGAAGGGGAGAAAGAATGTAAACATCTGCTTTTTATAATTCAATTCCAGGCTTATAACTTGATTAGGATAAGCAATGTTTCTACATGATTTATTTTCCAGTCACAACAATGCGCAGTTTTAGCAGCAATTTGAAGATTAGTAAAATGAGGATGGAAACTAATGAGGTAAATCCTGCTTCACGGTCTACCTTTCTGAGCTGCACTGAACATTGTGCAAAGGCTGGGGATTTCCCTCCCACTTGGTGTTTAAAATGATGTCCCATAACTCCCCACAGTGTAGGATGCAGCCCATGGACAGGAGGCTTACACAGCAGCACTGAGGTGAGCTGAGCAAAAGGAATTCTGCTCCTTGCTCTCCACGGAGCCCTTCTGTGTGGCATTGGGTCAGGACTGAGTTTTCCAAAGATGCCTGCTGGGACATTGCTGCATCCCTAAACTAAGAAGGCCTGGAATATAAAACCTTTAATCTCTTCTATCGCCTGAGCAGGGTTAAAACTCCACTCTGGTTGCTTCCCTTCATTTTCCAGGCTTTTTCTTGCACCAGGAACTGACAGTGCCTGGAGTCATGGTCGTGGTCACAGTCTGGAGTCATTCCTACTCCCTTTAAACCATTAAATTTAAGGATATGCTCATGGGCACTGAGGAAGGCTTCAGTAGTAGTTGTGGATGTGTAACTGAAGGCAAGGGACAGCCAGGGCAGTAGCGCATGTCAGACTGATTTCAGTCGTGTATCACGTTTCCAGTAATAAAACACTAAAAATCACAGAATCCCAGAATGGTTTGGGTTGGAAGAGACCATAGAGCTCTTCCAGTCCCACCCCCTGCCATGGGCAGGGACGCCTCCCACTATCCCAGGCTGCTCCAAGCCCTGGCCAAGCTGGCCTTGGACGCTTCCAGGAATCCAGGGGCAGCCACAGCTGCTCTGGGCACCCTGTGCCAGGGTCTCCCCACCCTCACAGCGAACGATTCCTTCCCAAATCCCATCTCACCCGGCTCTTCTGGGACGAGCCGGCACCGCCACCCTCACCTGGAGCAGGTGCGGGCACAGACCCGGGCCCTGAGGGACAGGTCCTGCTGCGGTGTGGCCGGGACGGGGGGCGGGAGGACCCAGGTGAGGGAGGGACCCCGGGGTGAGGGAGTGACCCCGGGTGATGGAGGGACCCCGAGGTGACGGAGAGGCCCCCTGTGAGGGCGGAAACCCTGAGGTAAGGACGGCGACCTCGAAGTGAGGAGGAGACCCCCGAGGTGAGGGCAGGGGCCGCAGCGGGCCACGGGAGGCGGGACCGGGGCGGGCGCCGCCTCAGTCCGCAGCCGGTACGCCCGGAGCGGCGGCCGCAGCTCCATCCCCAGCCCCGGCCGGCAGCAGCAGCCCCCGGCACGGCCCGGGCTCAGCCCTGCTCCTCGGGGCGGCGCTGCCCCAGCCCAGCCCGGCAGGGAAGGCGGAGCGGGGCCGCAGCCGCGCGCAGACAAAAGCGGCGGCGCTTCCTGCTCCGCGACTGAGGGGAGCGGGAGGTGGGCGACGGGCTCCGCTCTCCCCTCTCGGTCTTTGCTCCCCTCGGTCTGTCCCCGCTCTCCCCGGTTTATGCCAGCGCTCTCCCCCGCCCGTCCCGGTTTATCCCTGCGCTCTCCCCGGTCCGTGCCGGGTCTCTCCCCGCGCCCTCCTGGGTCCGTCGTGGATCTGTCCCCGCTCTCTTGGCGGTCCGCGCCGGTCTGTCCCCGCGCTCTCCGCGGTCTGTCTCGGTTCTCCCGGCCCGACTGCCCCCGGGAGTGCCTTTCCCGGCCGCCGCGGGTGCCGGCGCGATGGTTTTTGGTGGGAGCCCCGGCGCGCTGGGCACGGGGCTGCTGCTGCTGCTGCTCGCCCTGAGCGCCCGCGCCGTGCCCGAGCCCGAGGCGGTGCCCGAGGGAGCCTCCACCCTGGCCTTCGTCTTCGATGTCACCGGCTCCATGTACGACGACTTAGTGCAAGTTATCGAGGGTGCATCCAAGATCCTGGAGACATCGCTGAAGAGACCCAAGCGGCCGCTGTACAACTTCGCGCTGGTGCCGTTCCACGACCCAGGTAGGACATTGCTCCCGGTGGGCCGAGCGGGACCCGGGCCGGGCAGGAGCCGGGAAGGACAGCAGGGAGCTCCCGAGGGCTGGCAAAAGGTTGGGTTTCCTGCGCCTGCAGAGACTGGAGCCTAAGTATTCCTTGTCCCATCCTAGTCTTTGCCGCACGCGTTTCTCTGCCGAGGGCGAGTAACATTTTGTGACCACCACCTCCGTATCTCTCTACAAAGCTTCCCAAAGCCTTTAGGGTAGACTGGAGTGGGCTCTAGGTGCGCTTTGTGCGCCAAAGAGTAGCTTAAGGGATCAAATACACCCTGTATTGTTCTGATACGGGCTGAAGTAGCGTCAGTGAACTGCACGTGTGGTAGTAACGGTGCTACTGAGCTTTTTTCCAATGCCCTTCAATAGGAACACACTTAAGAACATGCATAATGTAGTTGCATTCTTCCTCCTGTCTCATTATCCCATGTTTACATTCAGAAACTTGCAGTGAAATGATCCAGAAGCTTTACACGGTGTGGGTTTTTTTTGTTTGGGGTCTCATTTCTTTCCCTCATCTTACCTTTTCCCTCCCTTCTGCTGTACATCATGCATTCCTCTCTTTCAGCATCTGTTTTTTGTTCCCTTGCTATCCATATTCTCTGGCTTTCTTCCTCTTTCCTTGTCAAATTCTTCTGTTGACTTGAAGAGGAAATAGGAACAGGATGCCCCAGGCTGGTGGTGTGTGCTGTGCAGTAAAAACTCTCTTAAAAAAAAGAAAAGAATCAGAAAGTGGGAAAAAGCCCTTGAAAATTACCTTTTGGCTTTAGTTCCTATGGAATATCTTAAAATATGATATTCCCAAACTCAGTGCTTAAGAATTCCATTTTTGCAGGGATGTTAGCAAAAAAAATTGACATCCTTTCTATTTCCCCCAGTCACAGATACTTCTGCTTACAAGATAAATGTTTGCTATTGGTATAAATACCTTAAACCAAATGCTTAGAAAATTGGAGGGAATAGCTTGTGTAGCTCTTTTTTTTTTTTCTTACAAAGAGTTCTTCATTGTGGTATCAGAGTGTTCTATCAGAAAAGGGTCCTTATTGTTTCCACCTTTGGTGTAATTTGCTTTGGGTTTTTTTTTTTGATTGTGGTTTGTTTGTTTGTTTTGGCTTTTTGGGGTTTTTTTGAATATTTTATGGAACAAGCTTATATGGGACTTAAGAAGGGAAAGGTTTGGGTCAAGTTCAGAACCTAGAACTCTTTTATATCCTTCTGGAAAATCAAGTTGATAGATCTCTTTGAACCTTTTTTTCCATGGAATGGCCAGAAGATCGAGAGGGTGGGTTTGATTTGGTTTGATTTTCTCTCAGTGATAGCACAAATCTTCACTTCAGTGAGCAGAAAGGGATTCAGTCTAGGAGTTGATAGTTCTCTTTTTCAGAGTGATTGGGTAACTATTCCATCCACAGGAGCAAGAAGACCTTGTGTGGTGCACTTTTAGTTTGCATGTTTGTGTTCTGGTCCTTTGTTCTTGTGCATCCTCAGTAGGAACAAGTCTCAGCTTTCTCTCACGAGTAGTCCTGTGCTTAGTTTTCATCACAGACCACTTCCATGTCCTCTGTTTCAATAGCTCCTGTTTTCTTCCTCATCCCATATGTTTTCATTCAGTTTTTCTTCTTCACATTTTCACCTTTTCAGTCCTTTTTTTCTGTCCTCCTCACATTCTTGCTCCCACTGCCTCTCCAGGTTCTTTGCTTGTGTTCCAGACTGACTCCTCTGACCATGCTTTGCTGTGCCACCCCTCCTTGCTCTGCGCAAACCTCACCAGCAACAAATCCACTGCCACCTTCCCCTGCTTGAGTCACATTTTCCCACTCACTGACTCCTTGCTTCCTTGCCTCCTCCCCCATTCCTTCTCTTTGCACAGGAGATCCCTTTCCTTGGCAAATGTTAGACTTAATTCAGTGGAGTGACTGAAACTTAAACCTGCAGAGAACTGACCTGTACAGCACAGAGTTGCTGGCAAACGCGCCTCAGAGTATCCTGTTACACCTCTCTGTGTGGAAGTCCAACTTCCCTGAGGGGGCCTTACTTCTTGGCATGATGGATAACTTGGGAGGGCAGGGAGCTCTCTCAAAGTGGAGGATGGACAATTTTCAACTTCATTTTGTCCTGGTTTCTGAAAACTATTTATTTGGTCTTTCTCAGAGTTAGGAAGACACACCACAGGCCAATGTCTTGAAATTTATGGACGTGTAAGGTCCAGGTGACTGCTGGTCATCCGTACCGTACATCTGATGATGATCAAGCCGAGGCACTTCAAAAGAAAATGCAAGAAATGCTTTTGTGACCACTTCAACGTCTTTTTTTTTTTAATCTATAGAGAAGTAACTTTACTCAAAAACCTCATAAAAATATTGCTGGGCAAGTATTTCACAGCATCCAATTCGTTTACTTAGTGTTGTTCTTGCTGAAGGTTGCTTAACTAAATTAATGAGCATGAAGCTATTTTTTTCGCAAGTTGTGTTGTTATTCACTCAATTCTTCTTCCCAATAAAGAGCTTTATATGTAACTGCCTCACAGGCAAATTTTCTGGATGTTTTGGCGAGGTGCTATGGTCTCTGGGGCAGGTGGGACTCTACAAGGGGTACAGATAGAGTTGGGGCTCAGGTCCAAGGAGCTTCTCTTTGTATAAAGGTGCCCTGATGCAGATATTGATGCACTATTGATAGGTAATTGCAATTTAAATTGGGTGTGGATTTGGTTAATACCTCTATTGTTTTCCTGGTCTGTCTTGCAGAGTGCATTTGACATCCCACAGGGTACAGCTGGATTGTAAATAATGTGTTATAAATGTAGTTAGCAGAATATGGGAGGATTTTTAAATATCTCAAAGTGTTGCATTATTAGTACTGCACTGAGGCACTGGAGCTTGTTCAGGTGAAGGAATGGAGCTGGGGAAGGGGCTGGAGCCCCAGGAGAGGCTGAGGGAGCGGTGAAAGGGGCTCAGCCTGGAGAAAAGGAGGCTCAGGGGGGACCTTGTGGCTCTGCACAACTCCCTGACAGGAGGGGACAGCCAGGGGGGTCAGGCTCTGCTCCCAGGGAACAGGGACAGGAGGAGAGGGAACGGCCTCAGGCTGTGCCAGGGGAGGTTCAGGTTGGACATTAGGGAAGACCTTTTCACAGAAAGGGCTGTAAAAATTCTCACAGGCTGCCCAGGGTGGAGTCCTCATGCCTGGAGGTGTTCAAACACCAAATGCATGTGGCACCTGAGGACAAGGTTTAGTGGTGGTGGTGTTGGGTTGATGGTTGGACTTGATGATGTAGAAGGTCTTTTCCAACCTGGATAATTCTGTGAGTCCATGATTGTGATGTGCCAGTGCACTGGGGTGTGTGATGGTAGATTTAAATGTAGTGTTTTCCCTACTGCAGTGGCATTTTGGTGAAACAGGAATACAAGTATATTTTTAGTATCAAACCTGAGGCTTTTGGCGCAGAATTACGGCCTATGGAAAAATTTGTCATGGGTTTCACATTCCTCTACCATGTACCATCTGGTGGGATGCAGAAATTTCAACTTTGGAAAAACCTTTTGCTTTGGATTCTACTTTGTGAATAAGCATGTGCAGTGCTTTAACAGATTACAGGGAATTTTTTTGTTGTGGACTTTCAATGCTTAAACGTGACCATAGAACCGTTGTAGATAGTGAAAAGGCCTGTTGACTAAGAAATCTCTTGCCAGACTTGTGTTCAATGGAAGAACTGGCTTGGGGGGTGGAAAATTGTCCCAAATTTAAGAAGAGTTGGCACAGGAAAATTTTGAACTGGAGCTAAAGCTGAAGATCAGCAAATGCTTTTGTAGTTGCGTGTTGTGGGTCCTGATGTCCTACTAACTCCCATTGTATCCTGTGGAAATGGGATTGGACTTGGAATGTCTTTATTTAACATCTGTGGCCAGCTTTGCTATTTTTTCTTTATGCCATTAAGGAATTTTGGAATGGAAAATAAGCCTGAGAGGACAAATTCATCCCTAGTATTTTTCTGTAAAGCTAATGGAATTATACCAGTCATAACTCACTTTGTGTGATTTAATCAAGCATTCCTTTAGTGTGAATGGCTATTCTATAGACCAAACTCCAGTAATTAATTAAGGCAAAAATGAAGGGAATATATAACCTCTGAACTTCCTAGGCTAGAGGATGGTGTTTGCCTGTTCATACTCTGCGTATCTACAGAACTCTGAGCATCTCCTGACCCTTTTCATACAAATCAAATAGAAAACACTGTGTGAGAAAAGGGAAAACATTAATAATGCTTAGTTTACATGGGAAAATAGTATTGAACTTAAGTAACATAGTAAGTGTGTAGGAGAACTAGGAATTTTAATTTTTTTCTCAATCCCACTCCTTTCTTTTGAGAGAGTAAAGCTCTTTTCTCTCTTGAAGTGAAGTTATGCACATAGTTAAGCACATATGTTTAACTGGAGTCTCTTTAACAGACTGGCAGGGTGGTGTCTGTAACATGGTTAGGCTGCTGAGCCACATAGTAGCTTGGATGAAGTTCAGGAGGTCATATGAAAAGTCTGGGAACTTTGGGTTTTGCAGGTTTGATAGTTTTTTTTAGAAGTTATAATGAAGAAGTAATGTTTTTTCCAGAGGAGGAATTCTATGAAATTAAAATTAGGCTATTAATGGAGTTAAAGTTTTTCATTCTTCCTGGCAGAAAGTACTGTGGCTATGCAGATGGATAGTGAGGGGAGAGGGGAGGGCACTCCCGTGGCTTTGCTGTACCCACAGCTGGATGGTATCATGGATGATGTCACTGCCTCTTCCTCTCACATCCACCTCTCCTGACAGCCCTTCTCCCATGTGCTGCCCTGCACTTTTGCATTCTTCTGTGACTTGAGGTCTTTGGCCTTGGGCTTTGCTCTCAGATTTATGGCTGTCTAACATTCTCAGGCAGAGGCTGAATGTGTGTAAATCAGTTGGAGAAGATGAAGAATGGCTCTTCTGGTATAGCCTGAAGAAGAGGGGCATTGTCTTCAGCATTCCCTCTGCTTCCTTTTGGGGGTGGAAGAAGTGCTTCAAGACTTACTAGGTTTAATAAAGAATGGGAACATGGGGAAACAATACTGTGGCAGTGGTTTTCAAAGCAGGGAGAACAAGTTTATGGGAAATGTGGTATTCTGTACTGGTATCTGAGTTTGCCCACACCATGGAAATGGTGCTTTTACAGGGGATGGGGGCAGCCTCAGAAAAGATTGGTGTCACAGAAGCTGTGGCTGCCCCTGGATCCCTGGAAGTGTCCAAGGCTGGGTTGGATGGGGTTTGGAGCAACATGGGATAGTGGAAGGTGTCCCTGCTCAGGGCAGGGGTGGGTCTGGATGGGCTTTAAAGATTCCTTCTGACCGAAAGCAGCCTGTGATTTTATGATTGTAATGAAAAAGGAGACAGCTGAAAGAGGGAGAGGAATATGGCCCTGTGTTCCTGTCCACATTCCAGGGGCCTCCTTACCTTCCTTAGTAGGTAAAACTGCTTAAAACCATTTGAAGACTGTCTGCTATTTGAACTAGACAAATTATTAGGTTGCCCAGAAGAAATAAACTGCTTACCAGTGAAGTTTCTGTGGGCAAATATTTTGTGAAAACTGGGTACTTATCAAAATCCCATGGTTTTTATAGGAAAATTTATTGGTTTCGTATGACCTGATCTTTGGTAGCAAAGGGGCCACAAAGATAGCTCCTGTGAAAAGCTCCTGGAAGCTTCCACCATGTCCAGCAGAGCCAATCTGATAGCTCTGAAGCTGGACCTGCTGCTGGCCAAGGCTGGGCCAATGAGAGAGGCTGGTAACGCCTCCGTGATGATGTATTTAAGAAGAAAATCAAAACAAAGTAATGGGGTTTTGCTCCTAGCCAGAGAAGAGGAGGTGAGAACATGTGAGGGAAACAACATGGAGACACCAAGGTCAGAGGAGAAGGAGGAGCAGAAAGTGCTCCAGGTGCTGGAGCCAAGATTCCTCTGCAGGATGTGGTGAGACCATGGTGGAGCAGCTGTGCCCCTGCAGCCCATGGGGATCCACAGGGATGCAGAGATCCACCCACAGCCCATGGGGAGGTTCCCAGGCTGGAGCAGGTGATCCCTGGAGGGGGCTGGGATCCAGTGGGAGACCCGTGGAGAGAGGGGGCCCTGCTCCCAGGCTGGAGCAGCCTGTGCTTGAGGACTGCAGCCCGTGGGAGGAGAGAGCCAGGCTGCAGCAGTTTTGGGAGGGCTGTGTGCCCGAGGGAGGGACTCAGGTTGTGGCAGGTGTGGTGGGGCTGCTGCTGGTGAGAGTGGAGCCACGGCAGAGAAGTTCCCAGAGAACTGACTCCTGTGGGAGGGACCCCACGGGCTCACAGGGGAAGGACTCCTCTCCCTGAGCAGCAGAAGAAAACCTCAGGTGATGAACTCACCCAAACCCCCATGTCCTGTCTCCCTGTGCTGTCAGTGGGAAGGAGGGAGGGGATTGGGGAAAAAGGTTTTTTAAGGGCTTATTTTACTTCTCATTATCCTCCTCTTATTCATTAGTAATAAATTTAACTTTGCAACCTTTAGTTGAGCCTGTTTTGCCTTTTGTTTTCTCCTGGTCCTTATCTCAACTCATGAAGCCTTTGTTAACTTTTATTTTCTCTCCTCTGCCCAGCTGTGTCGGGGGGGGTGAGCAAGTGACTCTTGTGGGTGCCTGGCATTGGGCCAGTGTCAAACCACAACAGATAGAGAAGAATTGCCTCAATTCTCTTTAGAAAGAGTAAGGTCAGAGAAAATTATGCTGTCCACTTAATTCAAGTAGTTGTCTTATTTGAGAGTTGAGTGGCTTTGATATTGCTACCAAAATTGAAAGTGGGGAAAAAAATGTGCTAATTTAGGAAGTCTCATCTCCCTCTTCTTGTGATGGATCACAGAATACAGGTTAAAGCTCTCACAGCCAATCTGTCGGAGCAATGCTTTTTGGTGGCCTCAAATTTGTGAACATCCCATCCAACAACTCAAGGATGTGTAAGGATTTGGGGTTTTTGGGGGGCTGGTTTATTTTGGACTTAGATACACAGTGACACCAGTAATGAGTGCACATCCAAATTCTGAGTTTTTTCCCTGTTTTTTTAGGAGATGCAGAGGGAGATGTTATTTCCCTCTTTTTAAAGGTATAACTGTTTAGTGCTGTCTTGGTATGTCTGAGGGCAAATGGTAAGTGGACCTGGGCATAAAAACTGGGAATTCTGCTCTTTTGTGCTAAAACTGATGAAGTATTGCTATTAATATTTCACTGGTGACAGTTTCAATGGGAAATAGTTCTTACCTAAAGCTCAAAAACTGCTCTGTGTTGTTACCACTACCAAGTGTCATTGTTGCTGTCCCCAGGTGAGTGGCTGTCACCAATGCTGTGTAAGTGAACAGCTCTGGGCTGATAAGGATGAAGTCTAAAGTACTTACAGACATTTTCCATCTCTGAGGCTTCTGGGATAACTGTACTGACCATATGGGAAACAAGTGTTTGAAACCTTCTTGTCCCTTAACAGAGGCGTTGTGATACCGAGAAAATGAATTCCCTGTGATTGCATGGATGTTTTCTTGTTCCTCTAGAGGGATTTATCTGGAGTCCCTCTAAAAGTAGCCGCTTATATAGATTACAGAAGACAGTAAGTATTGCCAGTGCCAGAAGCTCCAGAATCTGTGAGGCAGCCAAAATGTTTTGACAGGATCCAAAAACCTGTTAGAGCATCACTTACAACTTATTTTTCTGCTGTCTTAACTCTGCATGTCCAGCCCAGAAGGTATGCACAAGGGTGAATTTTCCCTCTGATTCTTGAATCCTTCTGGCAAGGGAAAGGACTGTTCTCCCTAGTTTTATTTGAAGATACAGTAGAGATTCTTTCCTTGGGAAAAAAAAAATTATAATGCCTCAAATACATAATTCTTTTCTGTTTTGAATTACAAGTTATTTTTCATGTTACCTCTGAAATTGTTGCCTACAGAACTTAGAAGCTACTTGTTCTATTTTGCTTTGCTCTCCTCAGCTCCAAGTGGTTTTAATTCCAAGGAAGAGCTCTGCAGCTCATTAACAATGTATTCCAGTGCTATTCTGTCCTTATAATTACTGCTGATGTCGTCTATCAGGTGAGCCTTGCTGTTTGTTAGCAGTGTGCTCCTTTTCCCTAGAGCTTCTGAGTTTGCGTAGAGGATACTTCTTCACCTGTTGTGTCCCATGGCGAAGTCACACTGCCCTTGTTAACTGAACTTTCAGGTATGTGACAATTCACAGAGAGATCTTCTCCCAGTTTCTTAACCACTTTTTAAACAAAGAAACTTTCTCATTCCTTCCTCTCTCCTTTCCTGCGCTCTGAATTTA
The DNA here is from genome assembly GCA_013397395.1 of Sinosuthora webbiana. Taxonomy (NCBI): domain Eukaryota; kingdom Metazoa; phylum Chordata; class Aves; order Passeriformes; family Sylviidae; genus Sinosuthora; species Sinosuthora webbiana. The sequence goes on from VXBN01012451.1 coordinate 535,986, forward strand.
TCTCCCAGGAGTTACAGCAGCTTGTGTTTCACACAATCACATGGGGAAGCCCTGTTAGTCCTATTCATGGCAGTAGTTGTTTGAGACAAGGCTACAGTGGCTACAGGTCCTGATGGGAGCTCTGTGGTATGGAAAGAAAAGAGCAATTTCTGCTGCTGCATGCATCTCCTGGACTGGTTTAAATGCACACAAATCAAATTCCTATTGCTGTAAAAAAAAAAAGCAGATATTTAATGCAGATCCTCAAGTACTTTTAAGCTATGAGTAAGCTGTCCCTTCCTAAGACTGATACAGTGTTCAGTTTTCATCTGGAGAAAACAACTATATTCTGAGAAGGCATGGTAATGAAGTGAATAAAGAGCTGTGAATATTGTATACATCTTTATCTCACTTTGACTGAGGTAATAGTGTTCATGGTAAAGAGAATTATCACAGAAACATGGGAGGAAAGTTGACAAGGAGGCAGATCAGAGTATTTGCCTCTTGAAATGCCAAGCTTGCTCTTTTCAAGTGCCAATCCTAGAGAAAAACTAGGAAAAAACATATCGGTTTGGTGAGGAATTAGAATCATAGAAATGTTAGGAAAGGTTAATTGTTGAGAGGTTGGATGAGACCTCTAAGATCATTTGAGTCCAACCACAAATCCAACACTGCCGTGTTCACCAGGTAAAGCTTGTCCCCAAGTGGCATATTGATGTGTCTTTTGGACACCTGCTGGGATGGTGACTCCTCCACTGCCCGGGGCAGCCTGTTCCAGTGCCTGACCACCTGTTTGGTGAAGAAATTTTTCCCAATATCCAATCTTAACCTCCCCAGGAGCAACTTGACGCTTTTTTCCTCTCATCCTGTCCCTTGTTCCCTGGGTGCAGAGCCTGACTCCCCCCAGCTGCATCCTCCTGTCAGGTCCCCCTTGAGCCTCCTTTTCTCCAGGCTGAACTCCTTTCCCAGCTCCCCCAGCTTCTCCTTGGGCTCCAGCCCCTTTCCCAGCTCTGTTCCCTTCTCTGCACCTGAATTAATAGTGAATGCCTTTACCGAAGAGAATGAAGTTGAGTTCTCAGGGGAACGAAGGAAAAGAACCACCCAAGATCTGCAAACTGGTAAAACTGACACTCTGATCCTTAATCCTTGCTCTGTGCTGCGCTGCCATCCAGCAGTACTGACGTGGTTAGCATCAGGCATGAGGCCATGCCCAGGTGCCTTTTGAAAGCTCACTGTTGTGTGATGCAGGTGTGCTGTGTTCCTGCAGAGTACCTGTCCTGCAGAGAGGGCATGGAGTGATGGGGACTCCCTGTGCTGATACAAGTTGTGTTTGAGCTTTTCTTAACCAATGTGGAGCAAAAGAAGTTTGTATTTTTTTTCAATGTGTCGTGCAATGTTCATTCTGCATCCTGCCGGACCAACTGGTTAGAAACCTTAGAACTATTTCCACTGTACTGTGAAAACAGGGAATGGTCATGGCCCAAAGGCTGCCAGAGCTCCAGGAGCTTTTGGACAATGCTCTCAGGCACATGATGGGATTGTTGGGGTGTCTTGTGGGGGGGCAAGGATTGGATGATCCTTGTGGACCCCTGCCAACTCAGGATACTTTGTCATCTTTTTCCTGACTTGTGCTTCATCCTTTCTGTGTCAGAGACTGCTTGGAATTCATACTAGTGTGGATTCCACACCGTGGAGGATGTGGATAAACCAGATTAGGCACTATGGAAAAGGAGCAGATACTTCTTTTAGTTAACGTACTTTGAATGTGGCCTAAAGCCTGGCAGGAGGAACCCTTCAGACAGCCCTCAGATGCCAGTTGGTATGTATTTTCCAGTCAATGATTTGATTGTTGGCATATGCTGTGGCTTTGGTTTTGAAGGAGACACATGCATCAGAGGAAATATTGAGAACATATGTTTTTCAGTTTGCAAATGGCAAAACAGTTTCTCTGTTGAAAGAGAGTGATGGTGTTACTTGATCAGCTCACCATGCCTTGGTAACCAGCAGTTTTGTTAGAAGGAATAGGATGGATTTAATGAAATGTGCTCTGGGCTGGCTGCTTTTTGTGCTTCACTACTCCAGCCAGGGAGAATGCTTTACCCCTCACTTATATTGTTGAACATAATGTGTTTTTTGTAATTGTTGCTGGTGTTTAGGAGTTCCTGTTTGAGGTGTGCTGCTCTGAGATCAGATTTATGAGATCCTTTAGTGATGCTGGCAGTGAATTCATGCTGTGCAGTTGTTGTTGGGTGAACTCTTGGTCCAAGATTTGCATTTTGCAAAGGGATAGTTTGCAGTGTTTCATTTTTAAGAGGGATCAGAATGGTTTAGGTCAGGCATATTCCCTTGTGGTCTATGGTTAAGCTGCTTTTGTTGCCTTTTGAGGAACATGTGCAACCTACTCCTTGGTAACTGGTTTTACCAGAGAAGCAGCATGATGACTTCATGTTCCTGAAGCACTTAGATGGGATCATGTTATATCAAGATACGTGAAGCCACGGCACTGAGGACAGGATTAATCCCATTTCACTTCAGGCACTTAACTGAAGACTCTCAGCTGAGGGACTGGTGACCCAAAGGCTCTTTCTGTAAATCACAAAACGAAACTGGTGCCTTAAGGAGCAATTAATCCCCTGTGAATTTTTAAATACTCTTTGGAGATCTCATTTGCTTTCACTGGCTGTAGGGGAAGCAAAGGTTCAGTCAAAGCCCTGAATTTAGAATGTATGGAGTTAATTGAGAGACCTTCTGCTTTCTAACATTCTGCACTGGGCTGACTGTCCACATAATAGTCCCTGAGGTTTGTTCCACACCTAGGCTTTCATCCCACCACATGGATACCAAGGGCTCTCCTGGGGGGAATAGGTTATTCCCACATGGTGATTCCCTGGCTCCCATCAGCAGCTGAAGAAGGTCCCTGGTTGGACAGCCCACCCTGAGGGCTCCTGCGAGCCTGCTTTGCCAAGGGCCTTGGTGCATGTCTGATCGTGGGGCTGCTCGTGCACCTCCTTTGCCCTCTCCACAGATTATTGGCAGGCTTTGAACCTTGGGTGTTCAGAGACCCCTTCTGTGTCAGCTGAAGGAGTAACATTGGCAGCTCCAGGCTGATAATACCATGGGACAGTCCCCAGGCAGGGGCTGGGATGTGCCCTGTGCTGTGTACTGCAGATGTAAACAGGCTGTGTGTGTTCATGCAGCAGTGTTAACTTACTGTTCTGTATCCCTGTACTCCTCCATCATGATTTGCTTTGGCACCCTTGGTATTCCTCTTCACTCTGTGCACTTTGCCAAGTTGTATCCCTTCTCCTAAAACATTCCTAGCCATGGATTTCAGTCTGCAAGGCATTACTGGTAAGATATATGCATTTTTGCAAATGACATATTCCCAGACAGTGAGCCAGCATGCAGCAAACATCCAAACAACCAGAAAGAGCTGAAAGAGTTGAATTTATTCTCAGTGATGTGTCCCTGTTAGCAGGCTCATCCATTCTCACTGGAATAGTGGCTTCCTTATCATTTGCTTTTGGGAATAGGCCAGTAAGTGTGTGATGTAGGTACAATGAATGAATGTTATACGGCTTTAAAAGCCAATTTCATGTAGCCTGATACATAGTGGTGCCAAATACCAACTTTATAGAATAAATTACAACCAGCAGAGCTTGCTCAGCAATGAGAGGTAACCAAAGCAGAACAGAACCTCAGTTCTCAGCCTGGAAAAATGCTGCTGAAGTGCAGTGAGAGGGGGTGGGTTTGCAGCCTGGAATGAAAATGAAGCAATGTCTTGCATTGCTGTAGTCCCTGCTAAATGTCTGGGCTGTTTGCTCGGGATAGCAGCTCTGAGCTGTGACTGTAGGTTACTGCTGGACTCCTGCCAGCTTGTTTAAATTAGATTCCTAGCCGGGGGGCTGGGGTGGTCAGCAGGAAGCCATTGTAATTTTCATGCCTTGGACACCAGTGTATTTTCATGAGCTGAAGTGAAGTGTCTCTGGGGATGCTGAATATCTCTGAAACATTTCCTGAGTTCTCTTAAGCTGTGCAATGGTATGTCCGAGTCTGTTTTCCAAAGGATGGAGCTTTTTGTTTAGTTAGTGTGGTCTTAGTTCACTTGAGTAGCATGCTTTTGCCATTGGAACTTAGTGAGGAACAGAAGAGGAGGAGGAAAGCTGTGCAGGAAAAATGATGGGCTCTGTCTTAGGACAGCTAGGAGTACTGTAATTTCTTTTATGCTCTCATATTAATCTGTTAGGAGTACTGTAATTTCTTTTATGCTCCCATATTAATCTGTATTTCTGTTTACTGAAGTCTTCATGAGATTGTGACTTCAAGCCACTGTTTCAAAGCTAGGTTTTTAGGCTGTGAATAGGGGAAATGTTTGGGCAAGTACACAATTTTAGGTAAAAGAGCAATAGCTGGAACACCCAGGCAGAGAACCTGTGATTCTGCCCATATTTGGGCAGATTCTTTCCCATTTTTTGTTACTTACACCAATACAATAGTGGTGTGAATGTTTAGTTAGAGATTTTAAGCATCCCTGTGCACACTAATTGCTGTCACGTACCAGAGTCTGAGTACCAGAAGCACAAGAAGAACCCAGGGTGTGGCACAGGCCAGGCCAAGTCCCTGGTGATGCCCCACTACTTTGTTGAAATAAGACATGGTGTGCACTGGCTGGGGTAACAGTTTGGTTTTTCTCCTACAGCATTTGGAGACCATAACAAAATGCTTAGGCAGTGGTGCTTGGCCAGGACTGTTTACTCCTGATTTAACAACATACTGCTTAAACCCCTACATCTCAGTGTCTTAGGATATTTCAGATGTCTGTGTGGTTTGCTTTGGGGGTTTTTTGTGTTTGGTTTGGTTTGGTTTTGGTTTTTTTTGTGTGTCTTGGATTTTTTGTTTTGGTCATGTCTTTCCCTTTTTAAATTCTACACAAGCTGAATCAAATCACAGGGAATTCATGTGACCTACCCCTGAGTCACGCTTCTCTGTGTTAACCACAAATCACTTTTTTCTCCCTGAAATGTTTATTCCTTCTTTTCATTTTTTTTCTAGTCTGTCTGACTCCTCATCTTTTTATCTTCTTTGTCTCTGTATTCAGCCCATCCCTTCCTGAGAATTTCCATTGACCCTTTTCCCTCAGAGGTTCAGTGTCCTCAGTACTCCCCTCCAGATCTCAAGATTTCTTGGCAGTCTGGAGTATCTTTTGCATGTTCACACTGGATCCTGGTGGTGAAATGTGCTAAAGACAATATATTCTTGCTCTGAAAGAGGTGCTATGTTACCCACAAAAAGGTCTGTGCAGGAGAACACAGAATCATGGACTAGGTTGGGTTAAAAGGAACTTCAAAGACCATCTAGTTCCAGCTCCCTGCCATAGGCAGGGACACCCTGCACTTTCAGAGTTCAGATTGCTCAAAGCAATCCCTTGATCTGTCGCTCCAAGCCTTTGTCCCAAGTCCCTCTCCAGCTCTCCTGGAGCCCCTTTAGGCACTGGAAAGGGCTGTAAGTTCTCCCTGGAGTCTCCTCCAGGTGAACACCCCCAGCTCGCTCAGGCTGGCTCCAGAGCAGACAGTCTCCAGCCCTGAGAGCATCTCCATGGCTTCCTCTGGACTCTCTCCAGCAGGTCCATGTCTTGTGCTGGGAGTGGAGTCTGACCAGAGCAGAGCAGATGGGAGAATCCCCTCTCTGGACCTGCCAGGCTTTGTTTGCCTCAGCCTGAATGAGGCTGGTAGCTAGGACACATCTCATTCCCACGTGGTGTGTTGGTCATGGAGTGAGTACTTTTGTAGCGTTTCTTCTGGGTCAAAACTGGACCGACTGACCCTGATACTTTGTTTTCTGAAACTGTGTTGAATCTGTGGAGTTACACTTTCCTGAAGTTGTAACTGTAGTGGACAAAATAATTATTGCTCTGCACTGCTTCCTGCTTCCCTCTTGTTTAAGGTCCTGGCTTTTTCTGATCCCCAGCCGTGAGTGCTGCTTGGCAATCCCAGGTTCATTCCCAAACAGTCCAGGTTAGTAGAGACTGAAGAAGCTCTTTAGTTTAGGAGCTTGATTAGAATGCATGAGCCACCCTGGGGTTGAACAGAGAAGGTGATGGCTTGTGTTGTGGTGGTCCTGGTCAGCAGGACTGGCAGTGAGCTCAGCTGGCAGATCTGCAGTGGGCAGGGAGGCAGCATCCCTAGTGCCAGTGAACTGGAAGGATTGAGTTATACAGGATCTGTGTATGAAAGAGAATCTGGACAGTCTCTGTGAATGCTGACAGTGGGGGAAAAATGTGGCTGCTTTGTGTGTCAAGCTTTGTTCTCAATATTCCTGCTATGGCTTATGCTTGGGGTGTGAAAAGTGGGGATCATGTCATTGCTGTAAAACATTGGCCCTTTCTCTACCTTCCAAAGTTGATTTGAACGTCATTCTGTTACCCAAATGAGCTGTGGTACAGGGAGATGAGAATAATGACTGTTGGCCAAATGGAGTTTTGAAGAATTAGCAATCTTACCACATCAGGCAAATCTTCTAATGCCTTGGGGGTTTGGCACAGCCACTGATATGATGTGTACCCGTGGCTGGGACTTTGTTTAGAGGGAAGGCACAGAAATACCTTAGAGAGAAAGGCTGGGGGTGTTCACCTGAAGAGAGATGTATGGTACAGTATGGAGCTGGAGCTGCAGCTTAGCAAATGGTAAGTCTGTATTCCTTTCTGGAAAGGACACAAGGGAGGCAACTGAAGAGATGCTATTGCATTCCTGCTTCGTGGGGATGAGTCTTGGTTCATCTCAAACTGTCCCTTTTACAAAACAAGCAAATGAGAAAAGCCCTGAGTAAGTGAAGCATGTTTTGAATTAACTCATTAATTTGCATAAATCTTGCTTAGAGGTAGATTCAAAGTACATTAAACTTTTCACTCTGTAAAGAATTTGGGCCGTGGGTATTTATGGGATAACTCAAGCCCATCTCACCTTGTGTTGTAGCTATGTAGCTTTAAACACTTGCTTAGTTACTTGCAATGAAATGTCCCATTGTGTAGATATAAAAGCCTTTTTTCCCAGTTTGATATTCTGTCTCTGGTCATGTTTTGATCTCAGTTAACATGGAGTAAATCCAGAGTAATTCTATTACAGTCAGTGATGCTAGTTTGGATTTACACCAGTACAACTGAGCTCAGAGTCTGGCTTTGGTTGTCTGCCATCTTATTTTGCTAAATATTACATCCTTCCCAAATATCGTTTCTCATCTTGTCTTCAGACCTTGCTGGCTCCTCCTACCTTACCAAATTCCAAGAGTAACAACATAGGTGAAGTTTACTTGATGAAAGATTGTTTAAGCAGGGTCTGGTTTTTATTAGCTCAGCTGGTTTTCATTTTTTCAGCCCTGTTTGAAGTCTGATTGTGCTCGGGCTGGGATCTGGATCCATCCTGCTTTTCCTACTTGACTCAATTTTGTCCATTAGAAGTGCGGTGTTTTAAATTACAGGGTGCTCCCCGACATTATCGTTCACTAAGAATTATGTGCCTCAGTGATGTTTTAAAGCAGTTTTTAACTCCAAAGATCAGAAAAAAGGAAAAAAAGTGTACCTTAAGGCATTACTGCTAATCAGCAACATAACGTGTTTGGAAAGGCTCAGTAAATGTGAGATGTAACTTTGGAGAATGAAATGAATTAAATTTTTCCTGGTTTTGTTTCTTTGTAGAAGTGTACACTGAACTTTCTTACAGAGTATTTTAGTTTATCATGTGTGAGAGACATCTGGAATTTCATCTAGGCTATTCTGTTAGTTAAATGGGGTGGTTTATTATTCAGGTTTGCAGTTTGGACAGTTTTATCTGTGTTTATGTGGTTTAGCTGGACACTGGGGTCTTGGGCCTCATAATCGTTCCAGAAATTAATCCGTAACATTTGTCTTAACATTTTTACAGTTGGGCTTATGCTGGTACAGTATTGCTACGTTCATGTGATGATAAATAATCCTGCCCAGGATATCCAGCCCCAGCTCTAGGGATAAAGAAGGGATAGGAGATGGGAAACATCACCTCCTTTAGTTTGGAGACCTCAGGCACAAACTCTGTAGTGAAGCAAAACAGTTCGGAATGTTTTTATATAGATTCTGTTGATTCCCTTTTCACATATCCTTAAGTGTTTTCCTGAGTGAGGCCTGAAGATTTGCCTCTGGCAGCAAAGGGGATATTTGGCCCAGCTGGTGGTTTAAATCTGAGCTGTCTTGCCTTAATCATTCAGATGCTGTTTTGTACTGCAGACACCTGAACAAGATCTTCAAGAGATGCTGAATGGCTATCCATGTCCGTACCTGAATAGCTCCTGAATTCCATGAAATGACAGTCTTCACTGTGACCATTCCAGTGGGCAGTTGGTACAAAAAATGGTGCCTTGAGCCTGCCCAACAGGCTGTTGTTTAAAGAATTAGTGATGCCCTCACAATCTTTGTTCCTTGGTCTTCATTTCACGTTCAGGAAAATTGCCTTGACTCTCAATGTATGCAGGAATTCCATGTTGGTTTGTGAAATGTCTTTAAGACACAGGAGGAGGGGCCAGGGAGAGTTTGCAGCTGGAGCACGGAGCAGCACAGCAGGGCAAAGACAGAACCAGTTTCTAAGGGCAGGATTGAAGATAGGCTGGGACGGCTGGGGGTGTTCACCTGAAGAAGAGAGGTTTTTGGGGAGACCTGAGAGCCCCTTCCAGTGCCTAAAGGGGCTCCATGGGAGCTGAAGAGGGACTTGGGACAAGGGCCTGGAGGGAAAGGATGAGGAGGAATGGCTTCCCACTGCCAGAGGGCAGGGTTAGATGGGCTACTGGGGAGAAATTATTCCTTGTGAGAGTGGGGAGGTTCTAGCACAGGGTGCCCAGAGAAGCTGTGGCTGCCCCTGGATCCCTGGAGATGTCCAAGGCCAGACTGGATGGGGCTTTGAACAGCCTGAGATGGTGGAAAGTGTCCCTGCCCATGACAGGGGGTGGAATGAGATGAGCTTTAAGGTCCCTTCCAAACCCAAACCATTCCATGCCATTCACTAGTGGCATCCTCAGTGACTAGACTTGCTGTAGCAGCTCAGGAATTGGCACTCACCCTTCACTTGTGTTGACTCATGGGGAGAGTAGTGACCCGACCACTTCAAATATCCAGTGTGAGCTGTCAGACTGTATTTGAAAAGACCTGCCAGTTCAGAGAGTGGGTTTTCTTCCAGACACAATGCAGACCCTGAGAAAATATGCTTTAGATTGACCTACACAAACAGTGCAAGTCAGGTGGTAACATTGATTTTTGGAGCTTGATGGCTTTATGGTCACAGATCCAAGTTCCCCAGAGAAGAAATCTTTGTGCTCTGTGTTGTATAAACAGGCTGAACAGTTTAGTGAAAACAATCATCATGGTAAATGCTTACGTTTTTAAACTGTAATCATTCTTTTAGAATAAGTTTGGTATTTATTTAGCAATCAATTATTTTATTGCCCTGTGCGAGTTCCATGTTTTTCCAGTAGTCAGCTGAGTACATTTCAATCTGTTTGGGATAGGCCAGATAGCGGGTGAAACTGGGAAATACAAGGTTCAAGACAAATGAGTTACTCTAAATTAATTTCTGTCTAAGCATAAATAGTGGCATTATTTCAAACAAGTTTTACAAGATGAGTGAACAGAAAACAAGGTTTTTCCTAATGTATTCCTGTTTAGCTGATTAGGGCAAAAAAGTTAATGTTCTCCTCATCTTTCCCTCCTCCCTCCCTGTTCACATCTGCTTTTTGAGTTAGTCTGGAGTGCGCTTGCATTTTTACACTAGTAAAACTCTGTGGAATTTTATAACCCACAGATAATATTTAATGTTTCCCTCTCCTCTACAGCTTCCTAAAAACTACTGAGCACTGAAACCTGCATCAAGAACACAAATATTCTGATGCCTTTTTTTTTTTTCTTCCAAAGCCATGAAACAGCTTTCTTCTAGCTACTGAGCTCTGGTTGTGCTGCGGCGTCCCAGCGCTCCTGTGGGCTGTGCCGTGTCCGTGGGTCAGTGCAGGGGCACTGGGCCCGTGCAGGAGGTGATAGAGATCTGCATGGCTGGGATTCCACTGCTGGGCAGACAAGGCTGGGCAGAGCTGCCTGGATTAGCAGCTCCCCAGTTAAGCTCTCGTGGATCCTGCTGTCATGAGCTGCCCGGAGTTCTTGTTTGCGTAGAGGAGTTGGCAAAAGGCCGTGTGGTTGTGAGGGAGCTGCTGGCACACAGGGAACAAATGCCGTCTGTGGGACTCAGCAGTGGCATCTGAGCCGGGCTGTGGGCCAAGTGCCAGGCCAGGCCCTGTGACACACGTGTACCTGTGCTGATTTTGTGAACTGGGCAGCCTGGTCCAGTGGAAGGTGTCTGCCCATGGCAGGAGGTTGGAACGAGGTGATCTTTAAGGTCCTGTCCAAACCAAAGCATTCTGTGGTGTTCACTTGTGGCATCCTCAGTTACTGCACTTGGCTGCCAGCTACAGCAACTCAAATTTGCCCTTGAAATTAGTTTTTTATAAAACACTTCCAGAGGCTTAACTTTGAGTTTGTTCTGAACCAAACCCATAGGGAATAAAGACATGTCACTGTAGTACTGCTGGTGGTCAGCAAAGGCTCCAGCACTGCCTGCTCACAGGGTGGGGCAGGTGGGACAGCTGAAATCCTGGTTGTTTTTTTGCTGTGGAGTCCAAAGTGCTGATGATCTCTTCAGCTTTAATCCAGCAATTTATCAAATCCTTCTGTTTGTGTCTTTTCTATGCAGACATCAGAAATGTCATAGAATTATAGGCTCATAGAATCTCAGAACACTTTGTATTGGAAGGGATCTTAAAGCCCATGTCATTCCACCCCCTGCCATGGGCAGGGACACCTTCCAGTAGCCCAGGGTGCTCCCAGCCTCTTCCAACCTGGCCTTGGGCACTTTCAGGAATGGGGCAGCCACAGCCTCTCAGGGCAAGTCCTTCAGCTTGCTAGGGCAGCTCATCTGCTTTGAAAACTTCTCATACCCTTGAGGGTTTAGGTAGGCTCTGAAGGATGCTGAAGAAAGGACCTGATGAGCTTTTAGGATTCTGAGTCCTGCATGGATCCAGGTCACACTGAGACAGTGACATGCTCTGAGTTCTTGGCTGAGCTGCTGGTGATGAACCTCCAGAGCTTCTGTTTCACAGCTGGAAAAGCAACCTGAAGTTCTTCCTGAACAAGTGCATGGTTCTCCAAGCTTTGGGCTTCTTTCTGGTCATTTCTCAGCTGACATTTAAAGCTGTATTGTTATATAGGACAGAAGGAAACCGCCTCAAGTTGCTCCACGGGAACTTTAAATTGGTATTAAGAAAATTTCTTCCCTCAAAGGAAAGAGGCTGCCCAGGGAAAATGTCACCATCCTTGGAGGGATTTAAAAGCTGTGTGGATGTGTCACTTGTGACATGGTTAGTGGTGGCCTTGGCAGTGCTGGGGCAATGGTTTGACACAATGATCTTTGAGGGCTTTTCCACCCTAAATGATTCCATGATTGTCTATTATAAGGTGTTTTGCTATCTTATTGAGATGTCAATTTTATATGACAAATGACTGTGGGCAGAAATGATGCTTAGACATGGATTGGTGGATTGCTTACATACCACAGTTTGTGAGTCAGTGAATGTGCAGATTCCCTTTCCAAAGTGACAACTAAACATGTGTGTCTTGCAACCAGACCCTCAGCAGCACTGAGTGGGAGACTTCTGTGCAACAAGATTCATTTACCAAATCGTCATTCTCAGGGGTTGTGTGACTACTGTGGGGAGAAGTTTTGGGTTTCGGTTCTCCTGGCAGATTAAAACCATGCAGTGAGTGCAGCGCTGCAGAGAGGGAGAAGAGTCTCTGTGCAGATGACTCCCAGCAGCCCAGCTCCAGGGGTTGCAGCCTGTCTCAGGGAGGGGAGCTGCCAGGGAGCCCTGTGTGCACTGCTGGGCCAGACTCAGAGCTGGGAAGAGCCAGAGGCAAGGCATTCTCACTGCTGTGGCCCAGGGAAAGCAAGGAGACATGTGAGACCACTGTCACCACTGAGTTATTCTGGCAGTGTGGAGACACTGCTCAGCCTGGCCCGACTCCTTTCCCCTTCCCTCCCCTGGGTTGAGGGTGAGCATTCCAGTTTCTCAGCCTTGGTTCTCTAGACTTCCACAAGAAGTTTATCCCTTACCAAATGGTTTCTGCTTAAAAATGTTTTTCTTGGTGCCATTTTGCAAATGACACAATTACAAATGATACAGGCAAAAGTGAAGGGATGGGAAAGAGCTGCTTCCAGCTGACTCGCCAGTTACCAAAGTAAACAGTGCTCTAATGAAGCTTTTGAGAGGCTCATCTGGCCATGAAAAACTTGCCATATCTTTCTTTTTAAATCGGCATTTCAGTCCAAACCACATATTTCTCAAAATAGAGCTAAAATGTTTCAGTATCCTCTTTTTCCTGGGTTGGCTCTATCAGATAAGCTATTTTGCAGTCTTATTTTCTGCTGCTTTTTCCCACTGCCTTCTTGTACAAGAGTCCTGCAACAGCCCGGGTTAGAAGGGACCTCAAAAAAAAATAAAAAATCATCTGATCCAACTTCTCAAACAGAGCTCACCAGGAGTAAGAAATGTGTCTGATAGGTAGAAATAGAAAACTAACTATTTAGAGTCTTCCCTGTTTGTTAGTAATAGAGTTTTAAAAAGACCAAAAAGTTCATGTTAACCTGGAACACCAGTGGCAGCCCTTCTTTGAACATCCTTTAATGGGTGTTTTAACTGCAGCTAATTGATGCCTCTTTATTCACAGGGGTATTTGAGGCATTACTGGACCCTTGTTAGAGCCCTAGGGATAATATTCCCAACTGGATATTGTCAGAGTGAATAACTGGTGTACACGGACAGTGTTATCTGCTGTAACATTCCATGTTCTGTCAGCGGCACATGGATTAGTTCTGTGAAGTGGAGACTTAGCTGGAATGATGCAGAGATTTGAATTTACAGTTGTAATGCCTGAAAGGACTGGGTTGGGGTTTCTAATGGTTTTACACTGGTAATCCTTTAGCAATTCACTTTATAGTGGAATACTTGGACAGGAGCTGGGCTCTGTTGAACTGAAATCAATAAAAACTCTGGCAGTTACTTGGAAAGAAGGCAGATGCATTTTTAGTAGTAAAAAAGAAAAAAAGAATATTTTAGGTACAGAGTAACCTCATGCAGAATATCTGAATTTTATACTGAATGTGACACTTCTTTCTCCCAGCAGCTAGGCTCAGATTACTTGATTTTTGTTATGTTTGGAAATCTGCATTCTCAAAGGATGGCAGCTGGATATATCCTAAAGCCTTTTATAGTATCAAAATGATGATGTTCATGCACATGTATGTATATGTGTGTAGGCACACACGGGTCGTCTCCTAGAACCTTAGTTTTATTCTCCTAGAATTTTCAAAATGAAACTTTTTTCTTTCTTCCTTGTGTTCTATTGACAGACAGGTAGCTTGGTATGAAGACTGAGGAGATTCTATTTAGTGTAGGTAGGTCTGTGTTTAGTGTCTGTCTTTTCCATTTGTTTAGGGCTAATTGAGTAATTATGTGGTTTGCGGATACTTTGCTGAGCAACATTTAAATAGTGCTTCAAGGATTGTGTCTGGCATCTGAAGGAACTCTAGCTCAGTCTTTCCTCTTTTGTGATTCTTTTAGGGAAAAGAGCCTAAAACTTACCACACTGTTTGAGCTTCATATCCAACAGTGTTTTGTCTCAGGCCATGTAATGCCCTCCAGCCAGAGAAACCTCTGGAGACCCATTTAAACCTGATACACCATCGTGCATGTATGGTCAGATGGAGAGCCACCGAGGGGATCAGGGGGATGGAGCAGCTCTCCTGTGGGGAAAGGCTGAGAGCACTGGGATTGGTCAGCCTGGAGAGGCAAAGCTGCAGTGACCTGTGTTCTTGCAGTACCTGAGGGGAGCCTACAGGAGAGGTGAAGAGGGACTTTTTACAAGGGATGGAGAGACAGGACAAGGGGGAATGGCTTCCCGCTGCCAAAGGGCAGCACTGATTAAATGTTCGGAAGGAATTGTTCCCTGTGAGGGTGGGGAGGCCCTGGCACAGGGTGCCCAAAGAAGCTGTGGCTGCCCCATCCCTGAAGTGTCCAAGGCCAGGTTGGATGGGGCTTGGAGCAACCTGGGATAGTGGAAATGTCCCTGCCCAAGGGATGGAACCAGATGAACTTTAGGATCCCTTCCCACCTAAGCCTATGATTCTATGATGACTTAAAATAAAATAATCTTCTACCATGTGAAAGCAAACTCACAACATAAGCTTGTAAAGAGCAGGATAGGGTTAATACGGGAACATACCCTGGGAAGTCCTTGTGTTCCCATGGTCTCTTGGCAGTTTTAAGCACTGATGGATTAGTGCCATGGTCTCCATAAAGCTTGTTAGGGGAATGGCTTCTTGAAAAAAACACTGACTGCTATTTTATTAATAACTGGGGGGTAATTACCCCCGTTAAGTACCGTTCCTGCCTTGGGACTTCGGTGTGTGCTGCATACTGGGGATGTAGAATGTTTCCCCTCATCCCAGTCTGAGCAGGACTGTCCTGCTCCCAGGATGCTCAGGTTGCTGATGGTGACTCTATTTGCTTACAGGGTCTGCTTTTGTGTAGCTGTGGATTCTGAGTGCATTAGTAGTTCCATGTCCTTTGGGAAAGCAATGCTGCTGCACTTTCTGCAGGAAAGAGCCAGTGGCTTTTCAGTTTGCTGATGTCTCAAGATCAAAAAGCTGACTTGGCTTCAGTAAGGTAGCTCTCTCCAGGGATCTTCCAAATCTCTTTGAAGGAAGTAATCTGGGAATATAATCTTCCAAGCAGAAGAAGCTTTTAATTAGCCATTGTAATTGAATTAATCTATCCTGTAAATAAAAGAAGCTGTGAGGTTTTTTTCCAGTCAGGCCACTGGACCTCTCTTGTGGTGAGGTACGTTTGGGGACATGGTGGGAGCCTGAGTTCCATGAAGAAGGAGAAGGAGCTTTACAGATGAGGCTGTGGTACCCTGCAGTGCCCGGAGGCTCCCGATGGTGGAGCTCGGATATTCCCAGCCGGCAGCGGCATGGACAGCAGTTCAAAATCAATCATGCTAGACGTCACAGTAAATAAGTTCATTTTGTAATGCAACATTAAGTATAAATTGTGAATTAAAAATTGTGTTTTAAATCTTTCTTGATTTGACTTCAGCATGGTAAGGTAATTAATCTCAGAGCAGCACTGTGCAGTGGGTAGTTGCGTTCATTCCTGCCCGATTCCTCAGTGCACGTTCTTTATCCAGTGCCGTTACAAGTGTAGAAGGAGCAGTGCCAAAATACACAGACCCAGAGATGAGACAGAAATAGACCTGGACTGAACTGGAGTTCAGTCTGGAGAAAGAATTTAAAGAGCATTACGAACTGAGTTTTACTCTGTTGTTAACAAGGGGAAATAAACACAAACAGAAAGTGAGCTGATGACCTTCTCAGATGTTCAGTGGGAGTTGGGAGCGCGGGCCAGCCCCGGGATCCGGCGCTGCTCCCAGGCTGAACAGTAAGGAAGCTGTGTCTGCAGTCCTTATCAGCTGTTTGTCCTTTACTGTAGGCTGAGCAAAGCAAATTGCTCAAAGCTTTTTCTCCTTGTGTCTGCTCGTGCCTTTTGTTGTTGGAAAAGCAAAGCAGCCCCATGAAGGCCTGCAGTAGTGGCAGTGCTGGACGGGCAAGCACAAATCCCAAAGCTCTGGGCATGCAGGAGAGCACAGACTGCAGTCCAGGACATACTCAGTGCTGGGATGGAGTCAAGCTGAAGGCTTGGATGTCAGGGACCACCTAGTTGTAAGAGCTTCCCATAATCTCTGTGGCTTGCTCAGCCCTTGGCCTCTCTCAGGGCCTGTCAGCCGAGTTGCCAGCCGTGGCTGCGTGTTGGGAGTTGGGCAGTGATCCATGGAGGGCTGGCCAGAGGCAGCAGAGTCAGCTGAGACACCGTGCTGTGGCCCCACTGGGAACAGACCTCCTGTGCTGTGCAAAAGCCAGGCAGGGAGGGGGAAGGTGGGGCTGCTCCAGATTTCAGCATTCAATATGTTTGCTTGTCCCCAGAAAGGAAAAAACCTTGCCTTGTGTCATTCTTTTTGGGACATTTAATAGCCACTCAAGTCATTACTTTAAATCTGAACCACATGGACTCAAGTTTTCTTGTCTCTTAGCCCGTAGTAGTGCACCAGCAATAGACAAAAACTTCTGGCCTTGGCTGGCCTTGCAGTGGAGCTAGAGATGTTCAGGTGGATTACTTCCTCAGAACAATAATCAGCCTGTGTTTCTATTTCATTCAAGCTATCTTTTTCTCATTTCCAGCCTAAGGGAGTAGTTTTTTTTAATTAGGATTCTTTGGTTAATGTGTTGTGCCACTCATGCAAAGGGCTTGAGAAGCTCCAAGACTGTTTTGTGCATCATCCATTTAAGAGAGCATTTGTAGCAAATCTGGATTTATTTTAACCATCTCTGGGTAGAGGAGGTTACTCTGCACATGCTGTGGTTTGTGATTGTAGTTCTCAGAAGGTGGAGTTAACAGTGTGCTGGGCAAATCTGTCCCTGATTTTTATTGTTTCTTACTGCATGTGGTTAATAACTTTTAGACAACTGCACTTGAGGCTCATAAGTAAAACTTAGTGCTTTTTGCAGTAGACAAAAGATGAGAATATTAGATTTTATCCACTGTGGATCTCCAAGTGAGCTTTTCTTTTCCAAGAAATGAAGCATGTATAATGCTTTTTCAGTCATTGTTATTTTCCTTAAAAAAAAAAAAAGTCATGAGCTCATAACTCTTAAAACAATGGGAAATAACAACACAAGCGTGGCACTTGCTAAGGCATATTGCTAGTAAAGCTTGTGTTAGATCTTTGGTCACTGAGTTTCAGCCAGGGTCTGGCCTCTGTCCTGAGGGGAAGAGTTTGATGCATGAGGGTGGTGGCCCTTGCCATCTGTGAGGAAGAAGCTTCATCAGCTCCACTGGTGCTGGGTTGGGCTGCTTAGCAGGGCTCTGCAATTCCCAGCATGATCTATCTGGTTTGTGAACAGCCAACTCATGAAAAACTGGGTGAAAAACTGTGAGCAGTCTGACTCCTTCCTGTCTGCTATTCCACAGTAGTCATAAGTCATGAGCCTGAAAAATGATTTAAAAAATAAAAAAGAGAGTGTGTTAAGGAAACATGACCTTGCTGGGCTGGTTTGGCTCATTTCTCTCTGGTTAAGAATCTGGTAAAAGTTGCTCACTGCAGTTTCTGGGCTCTTCAAAAAATTAATTATAGTCAGGTCAGAATCTTAAAGCAGCTGGTTCATGAGGGAGTATCATTTAGGAGGAAACTTTAAATAGCTTATTACACATTGTAGTGCTCCCTGAATCCACTGGGATGGTCTTTCCAGTGGGATGTGTGTTAGACATGGGGGGCTCCTGACTGAAGGCAGCATCTTCAGTGCTGCCTTGTGCTCCTGGAAAAATTCATCAAGGTTTCTATCCATACAGCTCCCCTCATCTGAATGGGGGTTGAGAGTGTCCTTCACTTCAGAGCACGAGGCTTTAAGTTTGGTCTTTCTTTACTATGTGGTGCACTCAGCTTCTTGGTTTGGTAGTCTACAATAGAAATTTGCAACCAGTTAAAATGGAGCAGCATTCTTGGTGCATTAATAATACATAATGCTGTCAAACAGCTTCTGATCCTGTGTGCATGTGTATTTGTCAGCTGTGTGAGGAACAAAACCACTCACTATCATTTGAGATGGCAGTTACAAGAGGTTTTCTTTTATGTAGTGTTACCCGTGTGATGACCCTCCCTTTTAAGGGGAAGGAGAGCCCTGTGAAGCACTTGCAATGGCAGCTTGTGAGGGATCTGTAGAGGGAAGCAATTTGCTGTTGGAAAATTGCAGGTTTCTCCTTCTGTGCCCTCAGGATGGACAGCTGGCTGGAGCTTAGCTGGGAGCAGCTCTACCATTGTTCTTATTCTCTGAATTCTTTGGCAGTGGCTGCTCCTAAAGGTCTTCAGAGGCATTATGAGCAGAGCTTTGCAATGGATTGGATACAGTTCTCTTCTTTCTCTGAGAACAGCTTTAAATCAGATAAACCTCAGTGCTCAGCCCCCTTAGTAAATGGCTCTTAGGGAATAATTGCGCAGCAGCTTCTTTTGGCAGGGATCTTGATTTAGGCATTTCAGCTGTCCCATCTGATTACTCCAAATCCTTCATCATCTCTTCATTTGTGGTGAAAATTTTTTGATGTACGTGTACTCACACACACTATAATATACACGCATATAGAAATGGGCAGGTGAGGATTTGTATGTATGGGTATATGAAACCTATATTAGTCCTCTTATCTCAAAAACTGTCAGAATTGCCACAGCCCAGTGCTAGACCTGCCAGTCCACTTCATAAATAAAAAAAAAATGTGGAAGATAATTGTCACCCAGTTTTTGTCTCTGTATACTGTTATGAAGAGATAACTAAAAACTAATAATTCTAATAGTAGGGGTTTTTTAGTATATAATTAATGTAGTTATAGAATGTAACAGTGTAATTATTGTGGTATTATTAGATATATAATATATATATAATGTTGTTATTGGAATATCAGGGATTTGTTGCTGTTCTGTGGTAGGTTTTGGGGTTTTGGTTTTTTCTATTTTTCATTTGTAGTGTCATAGTTTTGAAATTTATATTTCTTTGGAAGTATTCAAAAGTGTGGAGGCTTTTGGGGGGATATCTTTGCTTTATTTATTTAGTTAGTTTTAATTATGGATATGGCTTTGTGTCAGGAAAACATCCTTACTATGAATTAGAACAAGGAATTCTGTGGGCGAGAGCACTCCACTAGGTTTAGCATCTCTGCCAAAATTCCTTCAGCTACCATGTATCACTTAGAGCTTTTTTATTCCTTCTGGAACAAACAAATCCCAGTGTTCTGAGTTGATGAGAGGTAGGCAAAAGACTTCCATATTCCTTTGCTAGATCTCCTAAAGCACCCAGCTGTCCAAAGCAGACATTTAGTGCAGATGTGTTCCGTGGTCAGGACTAGGGGAGTGCCAAATTTGCAATCACCGTCAGTGTTAATTATGTGTGATTGTGTGTCATGGGGAAATGTGTGGTTTTCCCAGTGTGCTTGCTGCCCAGCTTGTACATAAACATGTGGCCATTTGAGGTGTGGCAGAAAGCCATGGAAAAACAGCAGGGCCTTTTGGAATGGCCAGTTTCTCAGGTTGCTGCGGGCTTTTCTCCTTGTTTGCCAGTGAGATGATTTTTACAAGACTTGCCCCAGAAAGGAAGCATTAAAATCCTTGATCTCTGTGGTACTCAGTCTTATGTTGTCGTAGTTTAATTGCATGGGTACAAGCTCAGATGCTACAGTGGCTATGTCGACTTCTGTGATTTCAGTTTTGGAAGTTCAGGCTTTGCTCAGGGATGTGCAGCCATTCTTTTAAAATGTTTCCTTTTGGCTGTTACCGGTTCGTGTGTGTGCAACACTGACTGTTGGATTCCCAAAAGAGCTGACATTTACACTGTACTTGTGAGGCCAGAGGATTGAGTTGGTGACTCAAAAAAACTTGCTGCCATTCTGGGGCTGTGTCAGCTTTTTCACCTTTGCACAACTCCCTCTGGGTGACCATGAAAGTTTTGGAGTAGTGAGCAGTGGAGAGACCCCCCACAACAAACCAGTTCCCAGTATTCCCATATGGGTCCCTAAAAATGGATTCAGATTGCAGCATAAGAATGGAAAACCATCCCTCCCCATCGCTGGAAGTGTCCAAGGCCAGGTTCACAGAGCTTGGAGCAACCTGGGCTAGTGGAAGGTGTCCCTGCCCATGGCAGAGGGAGGAGTTTTAAGGTCCCTTCCAACCCAAACCTTTCTGCGGTTCTGTGTTCTGTTAGAGTATTCCATATGTCAAGCTTCACCTAAAGAGGTAATGAAGTTTAAAAGCTTATTATTTTCCTCTGCTTGGTGTGTTTACAGGGTGTAGTCTGAGTGAATATTCCATTTAAACTATGCTTGTTACGTAAATTTAAATCACTTCTCATAATGGCCCCTCACTTTTTTTATATTCTGGACGCTTTGAACACTGAAGGCTTTGAACACTTTTTTTTTACCTGTGTTGGTGAAACAGCCTTTCTTGGGTTGCACTTGGAGGTCACAGAATGAGGATGAAAGACACTGAAGCTGGTGAAGGCTATTAAAGCTCTTCTGGCAGGCAGGTCACATAAGCTGGTGGCACGACAGTATGTGATGGACAGCTGCTGGGTTTTTTGGGACAACCTGGTGAGTCTTCAGGTGGTGAGGAGGAGCACCATCACCGTTGAGACATGGCCTTGGTTGTGGAATCAGCTGAGGCCATCTGCCCCTGCACAGCTCCTGCAGGGTTCCCTGCTCTGTCCTGCCCACAGCACTGGATGCTGACCATGGCACACTCCTGTGGCCCGGGTGCCATTCCCAGCTGAGTTCTTTGCTGAGCTCTCAGCAGAGGGCAGCCAGAGCCGTGTTCCTGCAGGAAGCTGGCGGGGCTCCGCTTGGCATCGGCACTGCTGGAGCCAACCCGTGCTGCCTGTGGGGGAATAAGGCCAAGTTCCCAGCCCATCTGACCTGATGGGCTGTTTTAGCTTAGCTGAAGGAGTGTTGCTTTTCAGATCTTTATTTTATAAGGTAAGAAAGCCTTTCCAAAGGATTTACTGCTCTAGATTGAAACACTGGATCCCTCAACGGATGGGAATAATGGAGCTAATGGGGTTTCTCTATGGATAAACTCCAGTCAGTGATGTGCTTTAGAACAGTGCTTGGCAAGGGGGAGATTGGAAGCAAAACAATTTGGAGGTATCTTTATTGCAGGTGTTTGCTTTAAAGGATCCCCAAAGGAGAATAGTGGAGGGGGAGTGGGAACACAGCAGGATGAGGTATATGAAGGAACAGTGAGTCTTTATAGTGGCTCTTTTAATGATAGTGCAGCATTTTAGTACATGGCATTCACAGATAAATGACTCACAGCCATATAGAAAGCCCCCAAGGACAGTTTAATATTCTAGGAAAGGTTTTGTGTGATCTCTTGGGTGACTTTCAAAGAAATTAAACCAAAAGACACTCATAAATAGAGCTTGCCTAGCAAATACTGGTGTGCTTGGAGTAGACCTTAGTGATGGCAGTTGTTGTAACTCCAGTGAAATAAAACTTTGGATTGTTTAAAAAAGAGAAATGTCTGTATTATATGGAAGATAAGTGCACATTAACTTTTATAGAGCTTGGAAAGTGTTGTGAGGTCTGCTGAGGCAGCACTTCCCTGTAAGCTGCAGCTGTATTAAATTGGCACTGCTGCAATTTCATGCTTGGCTTTTACCCTGACAGCAGAATTGTGCCCCATTTGGTCTGTTAGGACTCAGCTGATCTCTTTGAGTGGTTTGGAGCACTCAACTGTCAGAAATCTCTTAATTTTTGTGTGTGTGTGTTTATTTATTGATTTTTGGCATAGCGCCCTGACTGCGCTTGATGAGCTGGGTGAGTGCCCATGGCCAGGGCAGCAATGCCTGCCCGGGCCAGGCAAAGAATGAAAGGCACTGGTGCCAAGGCAGATTGAGGTGAACAGGCAGGAAATCACAGCATAGGAACCAGCTGGCTGGAATCACATTTGATACCAGTCAGGAAGGCAGGTTGTGTGAGGGGCAGAGGGACTGGTCCGTGGGATTGGGAAATGCTCACATGTGCTGCTGTTACACACCCCAGGCAACTTCACTTGGATGTCCTGCCCTTCCTCAGTAAACAAAGACATGGCAAATGCCATGGATATAGTTGTTTCTGCTTTGGTTCTTTCTGGCAGCTCCTGCTAGATGTCCTGGGATTGGGGATGGGGCTCACACTGGGATTTTTCCAGAGGTACTTTTGTTTTTCAGGGAAGAGATGCGACACATGTCTTTTTTTGTCTTTTTTTGTCTTTTTTTTTTTTCCCCAAGAGTAAAATTGCAAAGCCAAGTGTGTGTGTTCTGTCCAGAGAGGCCACTTCGTGTTTGCCTAGAATCACATAACTGGGGAATGGTTTGAGTTGGCAGGGTCCTTAAATTCATCTCATTCCACCCTCTGCCATGGGCAAAGATGCCTTACACTAGCCCAGGTTTCTCCAAGCCCCATCCAGCCTGGCCTTGGACACTTCCAGGAATCCAGGGGCAGCCACAGCTTCTCTGAGCGCTCTGTGTCAGGGCCTCACCACCCTCATAGGGAAGAGCTGCTTCCCCAGTATCTAATATCTTTAAGTTTGAAGCCATTTCCCCTTGTCCTGTCCCTCGAGGCCCTTGTCAAAGTCCCTCTTCATCTCCCTTTGAGGACCTTTAGGCACTGGCAGGCTGCTGTAAGGTTTTCCTGAAGCCTCGTTTTCTCCAGTCTGAAGAGCCTCATTCTGGAAAAATACATTATTTCTTGGTCCAGCAACATTTGTTCTGGGAATTTTTGTTCCCTTTTTATTACTAAGAACAATTAAATGTTTGATCAAAATCAAAGGTGAAAGGCTTTATGAGCTTATAAATGTTTAAGGCACATAGGGATTGGTAATATTAAAGGTACCAGATTTGAAATCATAGGTTTCAGTACTGGGGATATCATTCTCTAATATTTCTTTCTGTTCAATGCTTTTCATTTAATTTTTTTACTATTATATGTCTTTAGATAACTCTATTTTCTTTGTATTTTATTCTAGAAATTGGTCCCGTGACAATAACCACAGATCCCAAGAAATTTCAATTTGAACTTAGGGAACTTTATGTTCAGGTGAGTAACTTGTTTCCTATGTGGTTCTAGCAAAGACTATTTCCTCACACTAGTCTTTCCTCTTATGCTGATATTCCTGCTGCATGCATTCATGAGGATGTAGATCACTTACCTCTGTTGTTTTGTCTGCACAAACTGTCATCTTCCTGCTCATCCTAATTTAGGGTTATGATTCATTCCTTTGTCTTAGTTTGCATCATTGTGTAGAGACGTGGTTTGAATAACACAAGGAATAGTTAGGTAAGGCTAACATTTAGTTGGCATTTTCATTAGTCCTGCCACTTGTCCACAGATACTTTTATGGACTTTTGCTGTGTTCTGGAAATTATATTCCATGAGCACCATTCAGACAGGAGGACTGTAAGACCCATCAAGTTTTCTATAGGTACTGCCTTCCCTGCCGTGTGTTACTCGGCACTTACAGTTTCAAAGGCTTCTTAGAAACACAGAATATCCTGAGTGGGAAGGGACCCACAGAGCATCCAGTCCAACCCCTGTCCCTGCACAGACACCCCAACAATCCCACCCTGTGCATCCCTGGGAGTGTTGTCCAAATGCTCCTGGAGCTCTGGCAGCCTTGGGGCCGTGCCCATTCCCTGGGGAGCCTGGGCAGTGCCCAGCACCCTCTGGGGGAAGAACCTTTTCCTGAGATCCAACGTGGTTCTGCCCTGACACACACCAGCTGTTCCTCTGAGTGATAGAAAGAAAGGGGGAAGGACTGGAATGGAGTTATCCTTACTGACAGAACACGTGTTCCTGTTGTCCTGTCTTGAACCAAGGAAAATGCTTCTGACCTGTGCCAAACCTTGCTGGAGTCAGTAGTGCCAGACAGGCTCTCCCTCAGAAACTGGCGCATGGTGTAATCCCTGATTGACTAAGAACAGATTGCTTGAAGATTACTTTAAAAGTTGGCAGAAGGTTTGAAATCCAGAGAAAACAATAGCTATTGCAGTTTTCTCCTTCATGGGGAATTTTAAGCTTCAAAACTCCATCCAGTTTTCGTGTTTTGTTTCCTCAGTAGTTATACTGGACAATAATTGCAGCTGTTTCTAAAAGGTGGATGATTTTCGGTGAAGCTTTTGGGAGTTTCAAACTCTTCATTTCTAATCAAGTTGTTGAAAAGTTTCTGTCTAATTAATTTTAGATTTCATTCTTTATTGCTGGTTGATTGCATATTTCGTAACTACTTTCAAGATATGCTCATTCTGCTGTATGAAGGCTGTCACTGACTTGTATTCATCCATTGTATTGGTGAAGGGCCAAACCAGAAATCAAAAACTGATTAGTACAGGACTGGTAGGTCATTTTTCTTCATCTACAGGTTTGTTACCAGTATTTTTCCAAAATGACTGATAAAAGTTGCAAGAGTGAATGTTGTGGAGGTAGAGGAAATTTTGAGCTGGGCTTGAGAAGGGGCATGGGCCAAATATTCTCATTAATGAAGAGAGCTAAAATTAAGGTGAAGATAAATTATTTCAAGGCATCTTGTGTATAAAACGTATTATATCAAAGTATGCTCAACTTGTCCTGCCTGAGCATCAGGGTAAGCCCAGCTTTTGTTTTCCATTCATCTGTCACAGAATAGTTGGAGGGGCTTTTGCCTGACATGTGACATCAGGTAAAAATTGGGCTGGGTACATTTCACTGAAGAAACTGAGCCCTGTTCCTTTTACACTCAGAGTGACAAAGGACACGTTCTTGGATACAGGATCAGCTTAGGAGATATCACCTGTATTTCATCTGTAATTACCTTTGAACCGTTCTTACAGACAGTGTGATAAGAACATGGACCTGGGCAGCAATGGCTCCTTAGTGTTTTTTTTTGTTTTTTTTTTTTTAAGCAGATTTTTTGTGTATTTATATCGGCCTGTTCAAACTGAAGATAAAATGAAGCTTCCTGAGCTTCACTCACCTTTGCTTTTCCAGAAAGCTCCATGAGGTAGTTGTATTTAATTTCAGTTTGAAGAGAAAGGCAGGAAATACTGAATGGAATTTTTTTCTACTTTTTTTTTTTTTTTTTTTTTTTATTTAAAGTAAAGGAAATATTAATGTTAAATGTTAGAAAGCAATTCTGCCTGTGAAGGTGGGGAGACCCTGGCACAGGGTGCCCAGAGAAGCTGTGGCTGCCCCTGGATCCCTGGAAGTGTCCAAGGCCAGGCTGGATGGGGCTTGGAGCAACCTGGGAGGGACACTGGAAGCTGTCCCTGCCCATGGCAGGGGAGTGACACTGGATGGGCTTTGAGGTCCTTCCAATCCAAATCATTCCATGATGATATTTTGTTCTTCTACCAGCTGCCTTTTAAGAGTATTATTCTACATTGTAGGAATAAAAAAGTCCATGCTTGTTCTCAGAACAACCATTTAACTCAGTAGTGCTTTTTGTGTTCTATCTAGAAAACAGATGCTGCCATATGGAATATTATGAGATTATAATCAAGTAGACTTGAAGTGGGAATAGAAATTTTCCTGTTCCAAGTAGATGTCTGTAGAAATTAGCTATTATTTTGACTTTGCCCACAAATTAAAGCTTTATGTGGAAGAGTCTTCTGCTGAAAGAATTTGGATATACTGATGTGTCCCACTGGACTGTATAGGCATTGCCAAGATAAAGTTCTGACATGTGTCAAAAATCTTCTTGGAGAGCTCTCTCTTGAATTTCAGCCTGTCTGGAGTCTACCACTTGCTTTTCCCATAAAGCTAAGGCTACATTTAGGAGAACTGACTTTGGAAAAGAACAATGGTTATTATATGACTTACAGAAACACAGTGACCATGTGCTTATTCTTTAGGATGGATGAGAAACTTACTGATATTCTTCTTATGAAATCAGATTAAGGATACTGATAGATTAAACTTGTTCTCAACATGAGCATTTCACTGAGGACAAAAAAAATTCGTAACTGTGAAGGACTGCTCTCTTTCTGCCTTCTTCTTTCCCAGCATGTGTAGATTTGTATATGCATATGTGTGAAGGCATGTTGATTGTAAAAATAAATCAATTTTATATTTAATATTGAATGTGCAGAGATCTACTGTAGATGACAGGGCATGTTTTACAGTTTGTATCAGCTCTTTGGAAAGTTCTGTCTTCAATATGCCAAGTTAATTTTATGTAAGTTAATGAGCTTTTATTTAAACAGTATTTTTCCAAATTCTTAATTTAGGGAGAGGAATGAATCCTTTCCTATAAAGTCAGAGTCATACTTGGAAGCATTTTAATTGAACACATGGTCTGAAAAACCTCCAGGTCTGCTGCTGCTGCAGCGCAGAGCTGTGGGAACACAGCACCTGTGTTCCCATCTGTCTGTGCCCCTGACCTTCTGTGACTGGTGTGTGATACCAGAGCAAGGGAGTTGTCAGCCAGGAAGGGAGCATGTGAGTGTGGGAAACGGGGCTGTCACAAAAGCTGGAGCTGGGTGTGACATGGCTAAGAGTGACCGTGACACCAGCCAACATCAGGGCTCTTCCTTTGACTTCATTTTCCCTTCAGTATTGTTGCAGTTGTTGCTTGTGAGTGTGTGACAGCACTCTGCAGAAACCGTAAAATCCTTATGGTGGAAAAAGTGGAGAAATGATTAGAGGCTGAGAAAGTATCTGTCTTGAATGTCCCAAAAGAAAGTAACTTATTTTGTATGGTTTTTTTTCCTTAAAAGAAAAAAAAAGTTATGTTTGATTTCTGCTTGTGAACAGGGTGGTGGAGACTGTCCAGAGATGAGCATTGGGGCAATAAAGATTGCTCTAGAAATTTCCCTGCCTGGCTCATTCATCTATGTATTTACTGATGCCCGATCCAAGGATTACAGGCTGACTCATGAAGTGCTTCAACTCATCCAACAGAAACAGTCACAGGTACCAAGGGGATTTGTATTCCCAGCTGGCTTGTGTGTTTAATGCTCTGTTTTCTCAATGGCAAAGGGTAGAATTCTCCTGTGTGAAACTTGGTGAAATCTTTTTACAGAAGGGGCCATAATACTGCATTCTAAGGATTTAATTTTTTTTTAAATAGAGTTAACTGATCTGGTTAAGGAAAAACTTAGTGGAATATTCTGAATTAAATAATGCAACTGAATCTTCTACAAGTATATGTGTTTTTGGCAGCTTATCACCTATGTGGATTTTTTTATGTTGTTCTAAAAGAAGTATTATGTGAATGACAGGGCTGATTGATTTTTAAAGGGATTTTTGTCTGTTCCTTTTGTTCTGCATTGCTTTTTCCATCTTTACTGAGTGTGGTGCCTCTGTCCATGCGGAGTAAGAAACCCATCTCTGAAGACTGACATCCTTTTGTTGTCTTGCCTTAATGCTGCTCTGGCAATGCTTTCCTCACCTGTGTCTCCAATGATTCACTGATTTTTCTTTAATCCAGGTGGTATTTGTGCTGACTGGAGACTGTGATGACAGGGATCATATTGGTTACAAGGTCTATGAAGAAATTGCCTCAACAAGTTCTGGTCAAGTTTTTCACTTGGACAAAAAACAAGTTAATGAGGTAACTTTGCTTGAGTTTTGCAATCAATAAAGAAAATGAGGCAAGAGTTATACTGTAAATCTTTAAGAGACGTGGTGATGGGTTAGGGAGCAGAAGGGGAACTGCTAAATGTTCTGGTCTTAGTATGTGGACTCTGTTCCACCTTTCCCTTCCTTCCTTTCTCCATCTTCTATATCAGGAGGCATTTCTGTGACTTTTGTTGACATTAAAGAAGTGTGAAGTGGCACATCTCACCAGAACCTCCCCAACTTCCCTCTGCCTGTGCCAGAAGGCTTCCAGGAGAAGAGCCTTTAAAAAAAGGAGCAGTTCTGGGCTCTGTGTGGCCTAGTGGCTTTTCTGCTCAAAACAAGAGCACACATTTAGCTTTAAACAAGCATTTTGTGAGCGAGCAGAGGACTGCTACTTAGCCTGGACAAAAATGTTCCCAACACAGGATAGATAGTATAAACTCCCAAATTCCATTGTTCCCAGGGTCATGGAAGTAACTTTTTAACTGAGGTTATCACTGCAATACTTTTGCCACCTCTGCTGCCCTCCTGGTAGCTGTGGTTCCTGACCCACAGCCATGAATGACTGCTTGCTTTGAGAACTTCGGTGAGTCTCAGAGAGAAATGAAACTTCAGAAGTGCGTGAGAAAACAGTTCGGAGAGAGGTGAAATCACATGGTATTTATCTGGAGAGCTGGAATTGTTTATAAATGTTGTAAACATTCCCCTTTGAATTCCCAGTGTAGGCAATAACTAGCTGAGGTTTTTAAGTAAAAATTTACCCTGGTTTGTTCCTTCTTTCTGTCCTAAAATTTGGACAATGATAAATGTTGGAGATAAATTGTATTTTTCTACAGCTGTTGCCTAGAAAAATTGAAGTTCTCATTGGGAATGATAGAAGCTATTGGCAGTGATGTGAAGGTAATCAAAAGGAGAAACTTCCCAGAAGATTTATCCTCCAAAAGTTAGGTTAAAATTTGGAAGAAAAGAAATCACCTGTTTGGTCTGTTCCTGGCCTGCATTTTGCTATTATGTATAAAGGGTAAAACTTCACTGTGACACTTCCTGAAATCCCTTTATACAGGAGGGATCATCATGGAATGAAATGGTCTTTAAGCACCCTTCCAACCCAACCAATTCTGCGACCCTCTGATATTGCCAGTGGGGAATGCTCTTTGCCAGAACTGGAGTTTTAGGGTAAAGGTTTGGTTTGATTGTTGTGGTTTTGTTTTCTTCTGCCTTTGGGAGGTAGAAGTGAGCAGATGAAGCCATTTGTAGGTGCTAGACAGCACCATGTTCTGGAGTGGAGCTGGCACGAGCTGCTTTCCTGGCTTCCTGCTGCTGCTTTCTGAACTTGGCACTTCCCTAAGAACACCAGTTTCTGCCTGAAAGGATAGACTGTCTTGGAATTTTGGGTAAGGTTTTAAGCAGGGGGTTTCAGTAGCCACTTTCACCCCCTTCCAGCTTCATCTCAACATTTCTTTTGAGTAAATAATCATAGAACTGTAAAGTCATAAAATGTCCAGGGTTGCAGGATATCTTGAAGATCATCTCATTCCACCCCCTGGTATGGTCAGGGACACCTTCCACTAGCCCAGGTTTCTCCAAGCCCCATCCAGCCTGGCGTTGGACACTTCCAGGGATCCAGGGGCAGCCACAGCTTCTCTGGGCACCCTGTGCCAGGGCCTCCCCACCTCTGCACAAGAGCAGAGGGTGAAATCAGTAGGTGATATTTTTGCAGCGTTTTTTTGAGAGGGAGGGAAAAATACAGCCTACGGCCACTGGAAAGAGATGCTTAAACAGTGTAAGAGATTGCCTAAGGTGGAAAAAAAGCAAACCCTAAATCACTTTCAGAAGTCTTCTACAATAACTGTTGAACAGTTTGTGTTAAAGCCAAACCCAAAAAACTGCAATTTTAGTGATTATTGACTTTACATAAATCTGTGTCTGGGCCAAGTGACTGTGAAAATGAGTTGACCAAATTGCTGCCATCCCCAATAAAACCTTCTTTGTGGTTTCAGTTCTGGATCAGCATTGATTCCAAGAAGCATGTCCACCAGTGGGTGGATGCAAACAAACAGGATATCTAGCAGAGATCTCATCAGCTGTTTATGGGATAGCCCTCAGGCAGGATTCAGCAGCAATCAAACAATCACACTTGCCCTCCTTTTTCTCTGGGGAGTCGATGATGTGTAAAGAATGCAGTTTGTAAATGCTGAAGCAC
Source organism: Sinosuthora webbiana (assembly GCA_013397395.1). Lineage (NCBI taxonomy): Eukaryota > Metazoa > Chordata > Aves > Passeriformes > Sylviidae > Sinosuthora > Sinosuthora webbiana. Next base: position 565,453 of record VXBN01012451.1, read on the forward strand.
ACTCACCGTTGTGGGCCCAGAGACAGCCAGTGCTGGATTGGGGATTAGGCAACAGCTACAAAGTCCCTGCCGAGTACCCTGCCAAACCGAGGACTTATTTTGTTAAAACATTTTGAGTATTCTACCCCCCAAAAGCCCAAACAAAGCTATTTTTAGTATATAAAGTTTCAAACCATTCCTCTTGTTCTTGCCCTTTGAGCATTAAGTGCAGAATGAAGCAATATTCTAAGCTAGATACAAGGAAACACAGCAAAACAGTACTTGATACACATCCAATGCTTGTGTACTGAGAAGATGAAAACTTAATGCCTTTTTGACTTCTGAAAGTTGTGTTCTGATTAAGAATACTACAGTTAACTTGGTCAAAATTATGAATGATTGACAATGTTGTGTTGGGTTCAGTCCAGCAAAGCATGAAATGCATATTATCTCCACTTACCTGCTGAAGGTAGCTCATCTAAGAGTCTGGGATGAAGGTCCTATTTTCACAAACTTGCTGTGATTTCTGTGCATTAGATAAATGATAATATTTAAGCCCCATCCCTGAGAGTGTTCAAAGCCCATGCTGGGGCTCTGAACAACCTGGACTGTTGGAAGATTGTTCCTGTGGCGGAGGAGTGAGACAAGATGGGCTTTAATGTCTCTTCCAACACAAACCATTGTAGGATCATAGTATTCTGAAACGTTGTCACCAGTGTCTTGGAAAGCCTTTATCAAAGTGCTTTATCAAAGCATTGAAGTCCTGGTTTTGAAAAGTGTTTCTTGAGGGTGAAATTTCTCTGGTTGCTTTTGTAGACTCGGCTTAATTTGCAATAATTGCTTGAAATTTAAATTAATCACAGAATATGCTGAGCTGGGGGGATCCTTGCAATCTGCAAGGATTGAGTCCAACCCCTGGCCCTGCACAGACACCCCGACAATCCCAGCCTGTCTCCCTGGGAGATTGTCCAAACACCCCTGGAGCTCTGGCAGCCTTGGGGCCGTGCCCATTCCCTGGGGAGCCTGGGCAGTGCCCACCACCCCCTGGGGGAAGAACCTTTTCTTGATCTCCAGCCTGACCCTGCCCTGGAACAGCTCCAACCCTTCCCTCGGGTTCTGTTGTCACAGCATTGAGAATATGCATCAAGAGTGGGTTGAATTCCCTGGTAGAAGCAGATTCTCTGTTTTCATAACTGTGTCCAATTTCCGAAAGGTACTAATTTTGACTTGAACTGAAGTTACATCACACCACACCTAATTATCCTTCTGTAAGGAAATTCCTGTAAATGGCTGTGATGCCCAAAGGTTTGTACTGATGCCAGAGGGGGTGTTGAGATGAACTGTGATGATCAGCAGAGTGTGAATATGGTGCCATGGAAAGTAGTGAGGACTTGTTAGTCATGGGCAGTTCAGGTCGTGTCTCCAGGTGGTTTTGATTGTTTGTGGCAAAAATGAGTCACTCCTGTGTCTGATGAACTGCTCTGATCATTGTGGATAGAGCTGGGAGTTCACAAGGACTGAGCTGGTGAGTGGTCTTTTTCCATTTCTTTTAGTGTTGAAGCATTTGATTTTTCTTATTTCTAACCTTTCTGTAAGAAGGGAAAAATTCCTGTCCTTAGACTGCCTAAAAATACATCTTTCTTCCTGATTTTTAAAACAAGTAAAAATGGATCTTCCATATACAGAACATTGATGGGAGGAGAACTGAGAGTGACATTGGGGCGCAGCTTTGACTTAGATCCAAGAAGAGGGTGTTGTTAAATGACTTGAAAGCTGGATGAAGCTATATGGGGGAAAAAGTTTGGAATTGGATGAGAAGCCTGTGAATGAAAGGGATGCTGTGGATGAGACGAGATTGAGGGTGGACTGAAGACAAGGCTGGTGACAGAAGGAATGGTGCAAAAGGGGTTGTTGTTGTGGGGAAGGTGCTGAAGGGTATCATCTGTAAGATCACAGGGAATGGGGTCTGGTTTAGGGACAGAGGTCCCGAAACCGACTGGAAAACATCTCATTTCTGCTGGCTCTTAGTTCTCCCAGGGGATGGGAACCCGAGGGTTACACCAACACAGCTTGGGTTGGTGTTACAGTCCCTGCTGTGTATGACCAGTGTGTGTTTGGATGGTGCTGCAGAGGAAACAATTTGAAATCTTGTTTCACTCAGTTAAAGATGTAAAAGGCCCCTCTACTGCTTTTCAAAGATACAATGCAGGTGACAAAGTCAAAAGTTCAAAATTACAGTCTAGAAGGAAGGTTTCATTCATAGCTCTGTTTCTTGCCTTTTCTTCTCCCTTGTCCCAAACAGGCATTATCCATTTTCACAGAAAAAAAGGAGGAATGGTTTCATGGGAGAAGCAGCTGAATACTTCTATTCTGACGATACATAATGTACAGTGAATGCCAAACAAAGAAAGGAAAAACAAATAGTTGCAGCTGGTCTTTCTCTGTTTTCTATGGAATTTAGAGTCTCTGGAAAAAATAAACCATGATCATGTACCTAAGGTCTGTCATAAAGCAACTGCAGAAGGGCTTTTGAAAGGCACTTGAAAGCAGACAAGCTTCATTCTTGTGGTTCCTAACTTTGAAGAACTTGAGATCCAATATTAAAACTTACCAGTTGTTATACGTGTTATATATATATAAATAATTCATGTTTTATTTTTACAGTATTATTTTCTCATGTACTGTTTCAGTTATATTTTTTCATGTGCATTTAAAAACATTATTAGAATATTTTTCCTCTTTGGGTGTAAGTATGAACCTACATTTACTTAAGCACTGAAATAGTTAACCTGAAATCCCATTGCTTTGACTGCTTGAGAAATATTCTTGAGTCCCAGAATAAACAAATGGGAATAGAGACCATGCTCCACAGATTTTCCAGGTTTCAGTATGTATTCCAAGAAATGACCTGACAGCAGGGCAGGTTGCAAGAGCAAATTTTCTGGGGAAATGTTATAAATCATTGCTGTATTTGCCCTTCCCCCTCTAATAATATTCATCACATCACATTTTGGCACAACAACAAAAGCTCCTGTTGTTTTGGGGGCTTTCTGTAAAGGTCCCAGAGGAGAAAAAACCTACTTCTAAACCAGTATTACAGCAGTATTGCAAACCTCTTTGGAATGACAGGGTTGGGAAATGGATCTCCCAGAATTGCCTATTGAACTTATACAAGCAAGCTGCTGCCAGACTGCAGACAGCTGGGTTGTTCTGTTGCCTTCCATTTTCAGTTTTGATCTTGAAAAACTCTCAGAAAACTGAAGTTCATATGGGTTCATTGAATTTTACAATCCATTTTAAAACTTACCTGTGGATTTGAGATCCTGGAATTAAATGGGAACTTTTCCATATACCTCATAAAAAAAAGTGTCGTGCTCATCTCACTGGGAGTAGAACACTGAAATTTCTTTGGAAGCATTTTTGGACCCAGATGTATAATTTCTAAAGTAGAACTTAAATGAGTTGGATCTTTTTGAAGCCTTGTGATTCCTGTTCCAGGCTTTGTCTAAAGCAAACACAAGTTGCTCCCTAGCTGGTGTCACCAGCTGTTGCACAAACCCCAGTTCTCTCTTGGGCCACATCACTGCAGAGCTTTGAGCAGTGCAGGCAATTTTACTGTGATTTTTTGGGAGTGTTGTTTTGCAGATATGGCCAAGCATCTCCCTGGTGCACACCCTTGGTGAGGGGACACCTGGTCAGTGCTGTCTCACCTTGTGCTGGGAGCACCAGCACAGCTCAGGTGGGACATTCCTAAGAGTGGAGGGGGAATCATTGATGAAAAGCTGCCCCCACCATTTCAAATATGTTTTCGATGACAGCTTTCACTTTTTTAAACTTACTTCATCTTCGCACAAAGGTTGGTGGGCATTCATATTGTAACATATGAGAACTAGTACACTTTACAGGAGGCTGGAATCTAGTTTCTATCACAAAATCATCTCATGCACAAACCTGTGGCATACTTCCATTTTTTAAATTATAAAGTCGGCAAGTAACGCACAATAAACCAGGGGAATGAGGTTCTTTTGGGCAATGTGTTGAACTGGGTCCTAGGTAGATGGACTTGCCCTGGAGTCCCCCAGGACTGAGGGGTAACACATCCAAGTTGGTTTATTGTTGGTTTCCAAGTCTTGAACTGACATAATCAAAAGACAGCTCTCCTTTAAGAGATGTTTCTTAATGCCACCGTGGTCAGTTGCAGCTTAAAACCACAGTTCAGTATTACTGTGAGTCACATTCACATTGTTATACAAACCTAATATTACTTCAACAGGATTTAAAAAATATGCTGCAGCTCTGTGACGTACAGAGGTGATGCAAAATCATATAGTTTGACAAACCAGGTGTGTTTCTGTGGAGGCTGGGTTGGTTGTGGTGAGTTTCCCTTGCCTGATTGTCAAGCTTCCTTTCAGCCACTCAATCACCCCTCGCAGAGGAGGAATGGGTTGAGGAAGCTTCTGGGTTGAGATAAAGACAGGGAAATCACCAGTTGTAGTTGAGGGCAAGACAAAGTTGACTTAAGGAAAACGAATTTGTTGCCAATTAAAATAGATATTCAAATATTCCTTCAGGCAGTGGGAAGCAAAGACAGGTAGGAACACCTTTGCCTCCACTTGCCCAACTCAACTTCTCCCGATTCCTTCTCCCTTCCCCAGTGCCACCAGGAATGGGGTTGTGGTCAGTACACACCAGTTTCTCTTGGCTGCTCTTCTTCCTCACACCCTCCCTCTCCTTCACTATGGGCTCTCCCATGGGATGCTGTCCTGTCCCTGGTGTGGGAGCCTCCGTGCCCTACAGGGACATACCTTCCAAAACGTGTTCCCCTCCAGTCCCACCTCTGTGCTGTGCCTAATAGTAATTTGTATTAGGTGTTTTAGGAGAAAAAAAACTGGAAAAGTCCATAGAGAGCAATTACTCAGTACATTTGGATGAGAAAATTTTCCTTGTTGCTTCATGCTACTAATAATTGATGACCAGGAATGTCCACAGGTTTGTATCCCTAATTTATTTTAAAATTTACATGTGGTTGTTGTGTAGAGATGTATCCAGGTGTGCTTGTGTACTCCTTTAAACACCATGCTGACCATGGCTTTGCTAGTATCTTCATTAAAGTTACATTTTCTTTAAGTATTCACATTTTAAAAAATAAATCAATACAGAATCTTTACATGACAGTAGAGACAAGCATTTCAGCAGAAAATGCTTCAACAGCCAGTATCGCTGACAGTATAGTAACAACTGTTCTTTTCTCTTCTAGGTGTTAAAATGGGTTGAAGAAGCAGTTCAAGCCTCCAAAGTGCATCTCCTGTCTACAGACCATCTGTCCATGGCTGTAAATACTTGGCAGATCCCTTTTGATCCCAGTCTGAAGGAAGTTACAGTGTCCTTGAGTGGTCCTTCACCAGCAATGGAGATTCATAATCCTTTAGGTGAAGTACTTTATACTTTCTTTTGTAATAATGAAAAAAGGGAATGAAAAATCCCTTCTCATGTTTTATTTTTTTCCCAATAATCCATGTCTTTTTTTCACTTGGAGGAAACTGAAAAACTTCCTTATTCTGTCCACTTCATCTCACCTTCATCTTTGTTACTATTTGTCCTTGCATTCTGAATTGCTGGACACTTTTGCCTTTCATCTGTTTTTGTATTCCCTGAATCATCATTTAAGGGTTGTACATGGTGGTTGGGTTTTATGTGAGGAAAGTTCAGCCATGGTCTGGCTTTTTTGAGCTGTGAGAACATTCAGAACCAAACCGGTATCCCCTGCCCATCTCCAGCTGAGCAGCGTGTGATGGGGAATGCAGTGACAGATTTGGAGCTAATTTGTAATTGACGCTATTTTGAACAAATCTGTTGTTTATTATTATGCTGATGCCTTAGGAACTTGGAACAGCACTCCAGAAATAAATTCAGATCATATTTTGTATTCTCTGAATGACTTTTGGATAAGGATATAGCTTAAGTTGGAGTAGCCTGGAAATATTTTATGCCCAGGATGGGTTCCCTGTAATGTGGTCTGGTCTGTCCTGCACTAAGGCATTCTTGTTTACAGGAGAGAGATTTGCTCAGTGTCTGCATTCAGGCCATCACAACCCACACTCCTGGGTGCACTGAAGCTGTGACCCCACCTCCTTTTGGCCTTTCTCATAGATCAGCTCCATGCATCTAAATCAACAGGGTTTCACTGAAATTACTCAAGGCACATCTAGTAGGTTTTGAAAATGGGCACTGGGATGTCCCAGTCTCCGCTTCCTCTTTCCCTTTAGTGCTGTGAAAGAGCCAGATGAGTTTTAGAGCTGATGATTCTTCAGTGTCAGCCTTGAGGGAGCAAAATCCCTCTCTAGAGAGCCAATTCCTGCACACAACCATCCACATATAAATGAACATTTTCAGTATTCTGTCAAAGAATTACAGGGTATGTAACTACAGGTATGGTAAATGTCATTGACTGCTAAGTAGTGAATAAGTCAGATATTGGAAATACATTGGTACGAAGCAACAATATTGTATTTACTCTCTGGTTTTTTTTAAGCAATAGTGTGTTTACTCTGTCCTGTACTTACTTCCTGTTTCTGTTTTTTCAGGCAAGCAGCTCAGTAAGGGATCAGGACTGAATGAATTGCTAAATATCCACAACTCTGCAAAGGTAGTAAATGTCAAAGATCCAGAGCCTGGAACATGGACAATTAAGGTAAAGTTATTGCAGAACTCATGTATGATTGTCCTGTTGCATATAAGGGGGTTGCATAAGGATTTGCTATGTTATTTATCATAGATACTCACAGCTGAGTCTCTGTTACAGTAAATGTCCCGTGATCTTGTCTTTAATATTGTTGTATACCTCTTTATGTAGGTAAAGCTGCATGACCCCAGCTTTCCTAAATAGATGTGGAAACAATCCTACTGCTGTAGATCTTTTCTGACTGAACTATTCCATTGTAGCAGTGTAAATACTCTATAGTCGTTTTTGGAGGGGAAGGCACCCGGGTGAGGCATTTTATAGGCACTGCTGAATGGGTCCTGCTGTGCATTGTCCCTGCCCTGAGCACAGAGGTGCTTTGAAAAGGATCATTAATTCACACACAGCCCTGGGGGAAGCTGCTGATCCTGCTGCAGAACTGCAGGACTGCAGCTACAAAAGCATGTTGAGCTCAGCAGCTCTAGGGAGAATTGTTTGAATGTCTGTCTAGGACTGGGGGCTTATCAAACGAGGGACAGGGACTTTTTCTATGGGCAAATAGTGATGGGACAAGAGGGAAAGGTTTTAAACTGCCAGAGGGCAGGGCTGGATGGGCTATTGGGAAGGAATTGTTCACTGTGAGGGTGAGGAGGCCCTGGCACAGGGTGCCCAGAGAAGCTGTGGCTGCCCCTGGATCCCTGGAAGTGTCCAAGGCCAGACTGGACAGGGCTTGGAGCAACCTGGATGCTGTCCCTGCCCATGGCAGGGAGTGGCACTGCGTGGGCTTTAGGGTCCCTTCCAATTCCATGATTCTATGACCAAAAGTACTGATAACTCCAGTACAGAGATAACCCACTGGGCTGTTAAAAATTAAAAAGGTTTGGGTCCTGCTGGACATGGTAACATGAGCCACATTGGTTCCTGAGACCTTTTCCTACAGTCAGTGCCTTAGGATTCACTTCTGTCACTTGTTGGAGACTTGTTGGAGGGATCAGTGCAGCAAATACCTAGTGCCCTGCTGCCCAGAGGGACAGTGCAGGAAGAGCCCTGTGTGCTCCTGGCTGTGTGATGTGAGCTGAGCCACTGGTGTGTGGCAGCACCCAAGTGCTGGCTGCTGGGGAGGAGCCTGGGCTTGGGGTGGGACACCTGCAGAGCCAACAGTCCCCTCATGCCCAGGCTGCCACTGCTGGCATGCACTCCTGGCAGCAGGACAGCAGCCCTGCCAGGCCATCAGGCTGCTCCTGCAGGCAGGGCCTGGGAGTGTTCTGGGGGTTGGAAGGTTTTTTTGGGTTTTTTTTTCCCCCTAAGCTCAGCATAACACAGTCTTCAGCTCTATGGAGAGCATGGATACAACATTCAAATTGATGGATTTTGGGTTAAAAAAGAAATGAAGAAAAAAATCTCTTGAATATGTAATTGAAATATTTTAATCTAAATTTTATGAGCAAGCCAGGTCATGCATTTCTTCATAAATACCTGTATTTTGGGCATTTTTTGATGTTGTTTGCAAGACAGGAAAGCACCTTTCACAACTACCTATTTGCTCTTTTGATTATACTCATCCAACCTGGGAAGGGAAACACTATTGTGCAGTCTCTGTAATCCATGTTCAACTACAAATAATGAGAAGAGACCTAAAGATAATAATTGGAAAGCAGTCCTGTGTTATAAAACTAATTCCTGGTGTCTGCCTAAAGACCCTCAGCTCCTAGACATGACAGTGAGAGATGTGTTTATTGTTGTTAGGAAATGGTAAAATGTTATAAGGTTATTCTGGCCTTTGCAAATATTCAAAGGTCTGAGTAATTCATAAAGAGAAATGATTTGCCAGTATGTTTTTCTGTGGATTGTTTACTTGGCCTTAGTCGCTGGCTTGGTTTATTTACACAAAGATTTTAAGACTTAAGACTTAAGGTTTGTGAAAATTTTATTCACACTATAAACTCCTTATACAGATGCACCAAGCTATAAAAACAGAACTTTATCACTGAGTTTATCTAATGAAATTTTAACTGGCAATTAACGCTTGATACCTTGAGTTGTTTGGCACAATTAAATATTTCTTTATATTGTTAACAGCTGGCTTATATAAAAAAGGCTTTAGTGGTGCTATTTCTGAGGTGAAAGGCTAACTAAATAGAAGGAAATATGTTGTTTTAATCAGATAGATATTGATTTGTCATGGTGTCTAATGCCTGTCCCAAGGCTGTTAGTTATAAGAAACAACTGTTTAATTTCATACTCACATGCAGCAGTGGCAGAGGAGGTTACTCTGGAGTAACCTCTCTTCCAGAGAGCTGCAGGAATTTGAGAATGGATTGGGTAAAACTCCAGGGAATGCTTAGTGGAAGCTTCCAGACACCTGAAGGGTGTAGAAGTAAGTGAGGAGGAAAAGCCACGGGATCCTGTGTACCTTTGGCAAGTAGCACTTGTCCTTTCTCTCCATAGAATCATAGGAATTAACTTAAAATTACTTTGATTTGTCTTCTTGAAGGGGAAAGACTTGCATCAAAGCAGCTGTACTCTCCAGAACATGAAGCTCTGGCTGTTCAAGGGTGATGGGTGGGTGGGGGTTGTTGTGATTTGTTTTTTGCTGGTTGAAACAGAATGACAAGGTGAGGGTACAAGGGTACAGACCAGAGGGGAGAGGTACCTGTGCACCATCTGCTTTTCACTTGACTGGTGAAGAGAAGCACCTTTAATGCACAGATTTTTTTTCTTGAGTTCTGATTCACTCACCATTTCCTAGTAGAGTTTGTAATGGTCAGGTCCTAACTCCCAGACCACTCCCATTGCTGGCACTGGCACGTGGCAAGGAGTTGTTGATTTGTTGGTGTGATTTATTTCCAAGACAAACTGGCTCTCTTTGCTGACACCACAACTCTAGTTCCTGGCTGTGAAAGCAAAGCTTTTTCAAGGGGCTTCTTACAGCTTTAGCCATGAGGCTCCTCTGTGTGCTGCTGTTAAGCGTGCTGGAGTCAGTCCCTGATCTCAGTGTCTGGCTCAGCCTCTGTGCAGTCCTGCAGTGCTGATTGCATGTGCTGCCTGTTTTGCAGACCTCGAGCAGCGGGAGGCACTCTGTGCGCATCACGGGGCTCAGCACCATCGACTTCCGGGCTGGCTTCTCCAGGAAGCCCACCTTGGACTTTAAAAAAACATCCAGCAGGCCAGTGCAAGGTTTGTTAACACTTTAGTCCATGTTCAACAGCCTCAGGCCCCCTAAATCGAGTACAGCTCAATGATGAGCTTTGTGATAACTGCAGGGATGCTGTGGGTTAGTTCCTGGGAGAGCTTTCTGTCTGTGTGGCTATATAAATACAGATATTTTTAACTATGCCTCAAAATTGCAGTGTTGTTTCTGTTATTTTTGGAGCTTCAGAAAAAGGCCTTGGCCTAGGGGCATGGTGAGGAGTTAATAAAGAAACTATTTCAGAAACACCTGTTGGAAATCAGTAATTTAAACTTTCCCCTGGCTGGGTCTTCTCACAGCTAATAAGCAGAGCTCAGCACAGTTTAGCCTTTCCCTACTCAGTAGGTAAGGGCTGGAGTTGAATGCTGCATTCATGGGGTAGTGAGCCATGCAGATGGAATTTAATCTTTCATGTTTTAGTTATCTGTTTTCTTTAGCACTTAAAATAGCGTGTTTCTGTTTTTCTAGGGATTCCTACCTTCATGCTGCTGAATACCACAGGGATCCTGCTTCCAGCTAGAGTAGACCGACTGGAACTTCTGAGTGTTACAGGGGAACTCCTTAAGACCTTGCCTGTGAAATACTATCCTGACAGAAAGCCCTATGGACTATGGAATATTTCTGACTTCATTCCACCAGATGAAGCTTTTTTTGTTAAAATAACAGGCTATGACAAGGATGATTATCTTTTTCAGAGAGTTTCAAGTGTTTCGTTTTCTAGTATTACTCCTGGTAAGAGACTTTAACTAGAATTGACTGTTCATTTGTCTCATCTGAATCAGTTAAAATTGAGATCTTGTATGCTTTTATAAGTTTTGCAAATACTTTCTGTGCCGTTTCTTTCCAAAGTTTTTGTCTCTAGTTTATGATGGCCAATACCTACCAAGTAGAGCTTATCAGAAATTGAGCTTCCTTTTAATAAAAGGAAAGGATAGGATGTGTGCTAGTAGCTGTTAATATACTTTCTGGGGAACGTTTTCTTTCTTCAGATGCCCCCAAAGTTACAATGCCCATGAAGACTCCAGGATATTATTTACAGCCAGGCTCTATTCCTTGCCACGTTGAAAGCCTTATACCTTTTACTCAGCGTTTTACTAAAAATGGAGTAAAGCTGGGAGTGGATCAGTTCTTCAAGTAAGTAGTGACCTTACTTTTTTTTTTTCTTACTTTTGTCACAATGATGCTTCATCTCCTATTTATAGCTTATGATTTCTGTTATTATTTACTGTCCCCATCCTGCTACTTCCAGTCTAGTTTTTTTTTGGTGCTCTTCATCAGGAAAGCTGTATTTTATGGAGATATTGATAATATTTATATATTGAGAGATATGTCTATATATGATATATAGAGGAAGGTGTACACTCTGTACATGTGATGGGATTTTTAAGGTTCTGGCCTAAATTCCCCTTAGATGTGTGCTCTGAAATTATGATAAACTGGGTCCAAAAGTCTACAAAGCAAATGGTTTTACTTTATATTTTTTAAAGTTATCCAAAATTGGTAACTAGCTTTGTTTATTAAACACACCCCTCACTCTGGCCCCAGTGACACGTAGATGACTGGGCATATATGACTTTGATTTTTAATGCCTTTCATGGATGCCCTAGAAGTATGTCCTATGACCTGCCCTAGAAACTTTCATCTTCAGCAAATCTCTCAAAATAGCAAAATTTATGTGGGATATACCAGAAGGCTTTTTAGATTCCTGTATAGAAAAAGAATTGTGTGCCCTTTCTTTGTAGGGTGAGAGAAGAATAATAATGAAAAAGGTAATAAATTAGTTAAAATACTCATAAAGTGGCCCTTTTAATTCTGTTTGTTAAAACCAAAAGGGAAGTGTGCACTAGCAAACAGTGGCAGCAGCCTCCTGTGCAGCCCGAAGCACCTCAGGAGCAGACTGAGGAGTAAATTCTGCATTCCCCAGCAGGTACAGCATACCCAAGTAAGCACATCCTGCAGCTCCCTTGTGCATTGCTGGGAGTGGGAATTGCTGCAGCTTAGTGTGGTTTGGGTTTTAATGAGGTGCCACTGGCACATAGTGAGCCCCAGCACAGCACATACTTCGGCTGCTGTGTAATGTTTTCCATTCCTTAGGTATCAAACCCCACACTTCTCCTTGCTCTTCACACATCCAGCACCGCTGTTTTGGCTGCGTTTTTCTTTTTTCTGTTACAGGGCTGTCATTATGAATGAATGCAAGTTAATTTAACAAAACATAATTCAAGCCAAATATTGTTGGTCACAGTTAAATAGGATCTAATTGGGCTTGGCTTGTTTGCCTATCATTTGTAGTGAAGTTCCAGGCAGGGTTTGTTCAGCTTAGTAGTTCAGTGCAGATTTGAACTCTAGTATTCCTCTGCATTGAATGAGGGTTTTTTTTGGTGTTGAGATATCTTTACTCAACTGTTTTAATATTTATTTCAAAATCTAAATGGTTTACGAATTGAATACCATGTTCCTGTTGTGACAGTTGTCTATGTGAAAGTACCCTTAGAATGACTACAGGTTCAGGGTTCATGAGGAGAACAGACTTTGAAATTTGAGTCCTTTTTTTTACTTTGGTTCTAGAGGTACTATCAGCTGCAATAATAATTCCTAATTTTAAATTAATAACATATGTTAGGAAGAAGAAATTTTTGTAAAATTGTAACAGCTTTGTCTTTCTACATTTCTGCATCCTGTGGTAGTGTAGTAAGAAAATTTGGATTTTGCTTAATATCCCAGTGCATTTTTGACCAGCCTGATACAGGAGGTCAAGAGCAGTAGCCGAGCACTTCATTCCAGTGGGGAATCAGTGGGAAATGAGCACTAAAGTGTCTTTACAGTCCATTCTGTATTATAAATAGCAGATCCCACCAATTCTGCAGAGATTAGAATCAGCAAAAATGAGACATTAAATTCTGAAAAGAAAGGTAATTAATGTAGTTAATCAAAACAACACTCATGACAATGAAAAATTTCACTCATTATCAACTTATATTTGTGGTTGCTATTCAAGTCTAGTAAACCATGCAGAATATATCCCTCCAAACCCTGTGCTAAGAAGTGAAATTATAGGTTTCATTTCTCCCTGTGAGCCACAGCCTTTTGCTGGTGAGTTCCCAGGTGGGTCTGGAGCAGTGGTGGTGGGGGTGTCTGGGAGGTGATGTCTGACACAACCCAAGCACCACTGTGCACTCTGCAGTGACTGAGAACCAGGGGGTCTTCTGGGCTTTGGAGTTGGAATGTTTGCAGCTCCCCAGCTGCCCAGACAAACAGCCCAATCAGCAGATTGCACGTACAGTAAAATGGAATTGGTAGGTAATGGTGGTGCTAGAAGGTGCTGAGTTATCCCATGACAAGTGCTGTGACTTGTGTGCAGTTACAGCTCCTCGCCTGGTGCCCATGTGTGGAGTAGATGCCCTGAGCTGTGTGTTAGTCCTTGCTGCCAGTGTTGGTTTGATTTTTAAATTTTTCTTTAATAGTCCTCCACAGGTCTTTGTTTTTCCAGGCTGTTCCACTCCCCTGGGCACATTTCCCTTTGTGCTTCTGTTCTCAAGGCTTCCACGTTTGACATCTGGTGTGTAGCACGAGTCAGGAAGGAAGCGGAACAGGATTGCCGAACCTCACTTGTAACATATTTTCCATGAAACAGAGGAGTTTCTCACTCATTATTTGGAAGAAACCTTATTCTTCAGTGCTGGCAATTGCTGCCATGTCCATATGCCAGCATTGCATTAGGAAATGTCATAGATTTGAAGTATGATATATTAGGTTATCTAGCATAAGTATGAAGTAAAGGGGAACAAGTAGAAAGCCATTTAAGGTCACCATACACTGTTTTCATTAATGGTGTGGTTGGATTGTCTATCTAATGGTGCTACAGCATTGAACTTCCATGCATATTCCAAGTCTCTTGTTCCTTCTGTATCCTTTAAGGGCTGATAAATCAATCTATTCAGACAAACAAAGGGGTCATTAATGTTGTGTTTTCCTGTAATTTGGTAATGACTTGCCAAAGCTCTCACAGATATTTTGGTGCTTATCAGTTTTGTTTATGTGCCATAGCAACAGGCTGTGGGGAGCACTGGGACACTGCAGAACCACTGGTTTGCTCATTTATGTTGTCCTCTGTGTGTCTGTAGCACCAGGAGTTTATAAAATGTGGTTTTGAATCATGACAAACTGAGAATGTTTGTTTTGAAGCGCATGTAAGCAGCGTACGTAGCTACAACTTTATTCCCTTCTTGCTTTCACATTGTGTGTGATACCAACATGGTGTTACTGCCCAGCAGCCTTGGCTTCCCTGGGATCTGGAGTAAACCTGCAGTGGTTCTCTGGATTCCTGTACCTGTGAGTTTGGGAAGCTCAGATGGGAGGATGAGACCTTGTTGCCTTTGCTCGTAAGAGGCATGGGTTTGGTATCACATACTGGCTCTGCAGAGAAACTTGCTGGCATCAAGGAATGTGTCTTCTCAGGTGGTAAATACCACAGAGCACAAGCAGCTGAGGGAATGACAGCAAGTACACTGCCTTTGGGTATTGTGTGACAATTGCTGACTTATTAACGGTTTATTTTTTGATGTGCAAGTGGGACATTCTGCAAAATCTTACGAGAAAATATCATCCATAAAGTGACATCCAGTTTGATTCTCTCAATGATTGTGAAACTCTCCCGTGTCTGCAATCAGGGAACCAGGCTGGTGTAGCTCTTGGTGCCTTGAGGGATTCAGTGAGTGCCCTTTTCTCCTGCAGAGAATCATCCAGCATAAGCTGGGACATTGCCCAGGTGTCCGTGTCCGACGAGGGCTTTTATGAGTGCGTGGCCACCAGCACTGCGGGGACGGGACGCGCGCAGACGTTCCTCGATGTGTCAGGTGCGTCCCAGCCACCCTTCTGGGGTGAATTACTTGGGATAGAACACTTTAGAAAAGCCCATGGGGCTGATAAAATACATTCCCAGTTTTAAGTGTATTTTTAATTACTGTGTTTTGTCCTCACCCATCCCCACAAGTCAACTGAGGTTTATTCAGCAAACCTGTTTTAAATATCTAAGTTGTTTGGGTTTAGTTCCTGCTATCAGTTGGACTTGCAGAATAGATCTGACCTGTAGAATCCAAAACTTAAATCTCAGATTTCAATTGTTCTCATTTTTATTTCACTTTGTAGCAATTATATGTTGGGTTGATTGTATGTATGTATTATCTGATAGACAATCAAGACAATTTGATTTGTGTTCAAATTTCTGCTTTTTTACAATACAAAATTCAGTAAATTGTTGGAAATGCCATCTATTGAATTTCTTAAATGTGGTAATAAAGATGAGGAAGTAAAATGAACGAGGTAAAAATAGGGCCAATCACAAAGATAATTTTGAATAAACAGTAGATTTATTTCTGTCTGTGGGGGGATGGATGAGACCCCTGTCCATACCATAGCAAATTTTGTCATTTAATTTTTCACAGTTGCAATGCAGACAGAGTGAGAGGGAAAAATAATTTCTGGTTTTTAGCAAAGATCCACAGCCTTGTGTTGGTGTTGATCAAATATGAGTCTTGAAGCAAGTGAAAACTTTTGCTGGTGAGCTGGAAAAATACTGGAGCAGTTAATTTTCTGTGACAGGGAGGAATGGGAGAACAACATTTTCAACTCAGGGTTTCATTTAATGGCTTGAAATTGTCTTGCTTCTTATCTCCTGCAGAAGCTACTCCAGGTAAATTAACCTGGATTATGGGTCACAGAATCACAAAGCAATTCAGGCTGGAGGGACCTTTGGAAGTCACCTAGTCCAAGTCACAGCTCAAAGAGAATTAACTTCCAAGCTTGATTATGTTTTTCAGGAACTTGTCCAATCAGTATTTGATTGTCCCCAAGGGTGGAGATTTCACAAGTTCATGGGCAGCCATCAGTGCTTAACTATCCCCACTAGGAAAATATTTTGTATGTCTGGTCAGAATTTCCCCTGCTGCATGTTGTGAACAAAGTATGAACAAAGACTCTCATCTTTTTTTTTCCTCTCCTGTGCCCTGAGAACACTCTAATTGTGCATTCCCTAAAACAACCCTCTAAGTAGCTGAAGAGAGCAGCTCCATAACCCTTCACCTTCCCTTTTGCAGGCAAAGATGTTCCTTTCATTGTACTATGAGCAAATTCAAAGAAACCAGTGTGATAGCATTGATTTTGTGCAAGGCAAAGTTTGTAGAGAAAGAGCCCTCTTGGACCAAGGGATGAATTTGAGGAGAGAAACATCCTTTTATTCACACAGAGTAGAGTAGAATGGAACAGTAACATCTGTGCTTACCCAAGTCCTGGTCTAGAGCACTAGTTTATTATTTGGCCACAAAAATCCTTCAAGCAGAAAGGGTATTCCCAGATGCTTGTTTCAAACCATGGCCTGGAGGGCAAGCAATTGTGGGCATCAAGATTCTCAATCTGGAAGTTGCAGCCATTCTCCTCATCAAAGAGAAACGTGAAAGAGAATCCTGACCTTTTTCCTGTGATGTTGGTAGCACTTGAGAGCCAAGAGTAGTAAGGGGAAAAATCCCATATCCCCTCATTTACAAAGGACAAGAGATAGCCTGGAACTGAGTCACTGTGTAAACATGACAATTTGTTCTGCTCGGAGCCCTGCAGAGGATTAATGGGAGGGAGATGCTTTGAAATCCTTGTGTACAAATATTTGCAAGAAAATTACTTGAAATTTCTTCTTGAAGCAGAGTAAACAATCTTTTCAAGTGTTCTTGGTTTACCCAGCTGACAGACAGTATATCACAGATAATCCATTCTGGCAGCTGCTGTGTGAAAGGTATTGGAGCTGTGCCAATGTTTTCTCATTTCACAGAAGGCAAACACTTGAGTTTGACTTTGTTTTACTCCTATTAAATCTTTAAAATGTCAAATGGCTCGTTAGCTTGTGCATCACCCTAACTGAAGGGCTAGTAAAGTGCTTTGGGGATGGCTGAGTGTGAGCACTGCTGTGGGCAGAGGCTGGGATAGTCCAAAACTTTTGTTGTCCCACTAGACTGGCAGTCAAAGATGGGGATTCCAGTCCTGTACTGACCTCATCTCTCTCCCCTGAGTTTAGGTAACATATTTTATGACAAGCCTGTGGAAAGCAGTAGATGATTTATTGTTTCTCCCAAACATAAAAGCACAGGGGAGAAACTCCATTCAATAAGCAAGTGTAGCTTTCCCTGACTCTCCTCTACATGCGTTAAAGTCCATGGATTTGGCAATGGGGGTGATTGCTGTCAGGATTGTGTTTGAAGGGAAGCAGAGATGCACACCCAGCACACAGTGCTGTGCAGGGATCCAGCATGGAGCTTGTGAGCCTCATCTGAGACTCCCCCAGGAGACCTTGAGGAGAAGGATTTATGGCTGGTTCTGAGCTTAGGGGTAACTTTAACCCTTAATAAATACAGTTTTGTTTTTTTATTCCCTGTCATCCTTGCTTTTTTTAGGATAGTTGTGTTTTGGTGTGTACTAATAAAGATTTGGTCTTGCTCTTACAGCTGTCTCATTTCTGCACAAGCATCCCTCTCAAAGTATTATTTATTGCGGAGTTTTCTTTGTTCAAGAACCAGTCTGGGGAAAACCATATGGAATATATGTGATATTTTTAATTGGAATGCATAAAGTCATAAATAACTTTCTTTCTTGAAATGTTTCCTCCTTGATCAGTAATATCTCAAGGAGGAGCAGAATGCTGCTATTTTAAGCATCTGTGGTTTCAAGGTTTAATTTCAGTAGAAAATTACTGCATCTGCTTTCTTCTGGGAGCATGATAGAACTGTACAGGTGGGTCAGGTAGAAAGCAGGTAACAAATACTGGGAGTTACAACATAAAATATGTACTGGAAAAGCTAATAAAATTCCCAGAGATTGGAGTGGAAGTGAGAATTGAAGGGTGTTGTACATAGCTGCAGGAATTCCTTCTGCATGGCTGCCAGAGCTCATCCAGGGACACCTGGTGTGTGGCAGCACAGCCCTGCCTGAGGTCACTGTGACTCCAAGAGCTGGGGCTGGGACACAGGCCCCCCAGGAGCTGGTGCCACTGTCATGGGGTTCCTAAGTCCCTGGTCTGACTCCAGCAGCTGGCACCCAGTCTACTCACAGCAGTCCCTCAGTAGCTGACACTGAATATTTGTAGGGATACAGAGAAGGGACAGGGACTGAGGTTACCCTGGGAAACTTAAAGAAGGGATTTACTAGTGAGAGAGGACAAGCTGTGCTGGTCAGGCCAGGCCTGGGGCAGACAGGGTACTGAGTGGTGGTACTTTATGGAGGACAGGCCCCTTTTATGCCCTGTCCTGCCTATTCCTCCCTTTTCTCCTCTCTGATTCACTTCCCTGCGTATTCCTTCATGAGGTCACCAGCTGCCCCTCGCCCCCACCATAGCAGGGACCTTGGGTTCATGTCCTTACCAGCTGCACAGTCCAGGCTGGCCCCTCTGTGCAATGATGCTGGTAACTTTTGGTGTCCTTCTGTCAGCATGAGGAGGATTGGCCATTGGCACTGTGTGTCTGTCAGGGCTGTCTGCGTACTGTGTTTATTACCTCCCCTCTTCTCACCCTATTTCATGAGGTCCTTGATCAAATAAGAGCATGGGTGCTTTCTCCTTCCACATTTTTTTATAGAATCCATTGTGAAAAGAACTCATTAATGGTGTAAACCTGGTTCCATTGTTGCTGCTGGAAGAATTTCCTACTAACATTTTTTTTTCCATATACAACCTGTAAAAATCTACTGCATAGCTCAGGTGCCACCAGGTGGGGTCACACCTGGGGCAGAGATCACACTCAGAGGCTTGTGGTGCTCCTGTCTCCCTCCTATTGCTGTGACACTGATCCCTTGTTGGCTGTGCTCAAAGAACGCAGAGCTGCCTCTTCTCATACAGGATGTGATTTTTCATCCTAAAGGCTGTGGTAGTTTGGATCTAGACCAGGTGTGTCCTTGTGATGTGAGCTCCTGGCAGGTAGCTCAGCATCAGAGAACGAGGCTGCTGCCCTGGCTTCTGTTCGTAGCTTCAGAATGGGAGATGAAACCACATATTAAACCTGAATTATTAAATAACTCAATTCATTAAATTTAATATTTAATCCCTAACCTATTAGATAAATAATTAACAACTTTAGGCACACTACAGAACAAAAAAATTAAAAATATTTTAATGCACAACTGCGGAAAGGTTGCCAAGTCTGTGTCTCTCACGCCTCTGTTCTCCGTTCCCGCAGAGCCGCCGCCCGTGCTGCAGGTGCCGGGTAACGTGACGGTGGTGCCGGGGGCGGTGGCGGTGCTGAGCTGCCTGGTGCTGAGCGCGGGGCCCTACAACCTGACGTGGCAGCGGCACGGGCGCGACGCCTGCCTGCAGGACCCGCTGCGCCTCCGCGTCCTGGCCAACCTGTCCCTGGAGCTGAGGCCGGCCCGGCTCTCGGACACCGGCAGCTACAGCTGCACCGCTGCCAACGAGGGCGGGTCTGCCACGGCGTCTGTCTTCCTCACTGTGCAAGGTAACGATGGGATATCGTACCCGTGGTGAATAGGCTACCCACAGCCTTGGACAGGCCCTTCCCTGGAAGTGTCTAAGGCTGGACGGAGCTCGGAGCTACCTGAGATAGTGGAAGGTGCCCCAGCCCATGGCAGGGGTTGGAATGGGAGGAGCTTTAATATCCCTTCCAACCCAAACCATTGTGTGATTTAATGAAAAATAAGTCAGAACTAAAAAATGAAGCCGTCTCGTAAAAGGGTAGAAATGAGCCAAGACACAGACTTCTTGTTTATCACAGCATGAAAAGGGTCCTGGTTTATTCCTCTTTACAGCTCAGCCATCCTGACTCCAGCTATTCACTGACTGGCTGCAGCAGCTCCTGCTGTAGGTTTCCCTTGCAGCCTCTGACTGCTGGTTATTTCCTGCTGAACTCTGACTGCAGGGATCAGTGTGCAGACTGTGACTGCAGCTTTTTACCTGGCTAGACNTTTTGGATATAGCTGTTAGTTGTCAGGGGGGAGGCTGTATTGGGTAATTAACACAGCTAGTACTTAACATGGAGAGATCACTGTATTCCCTTCTCCTACAGTGAGACCAAACAAATGTAGGTCTGGGCTTTTGCTGTATACCAGGAACAAATTCATAAGAAAAAAAAAAGTATAAATGCAATAATTGGTATTGGAACAAATATTTTTAAATTTTTGAAGTACCACAGGATTTTTTTTTCTATTTGCCTTGATTGTGTGGAGGTTTGAACCTTGGTTCTTTGGTGCCTGTCTATGGGTGAGGAGAGACAGAACTCAAAATCTTATAGAAAGAAAATGATTCTGTCACTTGTAGGTGATTCCAACAGATTTCTGCTTGTGATGCTGCTGGGCCATGTTCTGTGCAGAGGGGGTACCTTCATTAATTAACTTTTCTGCTCTAATTCTAGTCATTTTTTAGCTAATGGAAAACTTAGAATTGTTGAAAAAATAAATTTTGAATGGAATAGCTTGACCTAAGGTCCAAAACAGAGGTCGAAAGTGGAATTAAAACATTTATTAAAGGGACGTAATTTTTCCTGTATTGGTTACCAAGGTAAAATAAGTAGATTGGAACCACTTGTGGAGGGCCTAGTACAAAATACAGCAGAGTGAAGTGTGTTTTTTTCAATATCTGTTTGAATTACCGTCAGATTACTGCAGCAGAGTTATAACTTAATTTCTAACTAACATAGATGTCTTTAACCTAAAATTTAACAAAGCTGAAAGGAAAAAAGTAATGAAAAAACCTCAACCCTCGTGCATTTGGAAAACCTAGTTTTGAATTGCATGGAATTTTTCCATCAAGACGCTCATTCAAGCATGTCCAAAGGCATCAAGAGAAGTGCCTCTCTTCCTGGGATTTAGGTTTTCCTCCCTAATGTCTGTAGCTCAGCTGGGAGCTTTAATACACCAACCAAATCGCTTCTGGTGGTTTTTTCTAGTAAAGCTAAAGAAGTTTTACTGCTGCCATAACAGAATATTGAGTTTCAAATCACTTATATATGTAGAATGATTGTATCAAATAGTTGGGAATTACATTTTGGCTGGTCCTGGTAGTGCTAACAGCTTTCAAACATGTTTGAGGGAACCCTCTTGGGCAGTTCAGACAGCCTTAGCTGAGAGTCTGAGTCAATTTTTCTTTATTTTTTGTAAAGGATGCTTAGAACAGAATAAATACATAGGAAACACTAAGCTGCAGCTGAATTCACCTTTCTGCACTAGTGCCCGCCTCTTCTATTTGGAAAAAGTAATCTACTGCCAGCCTTCCCAATGGCTGCATGCAGGAGCTGAATGGTGTCTGAAGGGTTTGCAAGTACTGTTACTTGTGATCGTTTTAATTTACCCAGACAAAATGATTTCCATTAGATTTCTGGAGGTACTCAGTGTGTGATTGTCATGTACAACTTGCAGTGCTTGTTAGGGCCTGGAGCAGTTTTCAAAAAACAGTTTTTGTTTGGCAGCAAATAGTAAAGGGTGGCCAGATGTAAAAGCTACAGCTTTATGGGCTTGTCACTGTTAACATGCCAAAGAGGGAAATTTGAAGTCTGGTTAATTGGTGGAGATGGGTCCGTGCTTTGTGTAGATGTAAGTAATTCAGAACATCAAATTAAATTCATCCTGAAGCCCTTCATTATTGTTGGACCAGCTCCATGTAGATCTCTGGATTTTGGATCATAAGAGAATAAACACTGCTTTCATCCCCGTTTTCTCTCTAGGGGGGACTTAAGGCAGAGAACAAATGCTCGTGGCTCTAAAAATAACCCAGCATCTGCTTTTCCTACTGAAGGGGGATGTAGTAAACCCTTGTTTTGAAAGTGTTGGGTTTGATGCTGCTGTTTGTAAAAGGGAATATTCATGCAACTCCCATGCCAGCAGCTGTGCAAATACAGCCTGGAGTCTTCGTGGGGCTTTGTGCCCCAGTTGTGTGCTCTGTGCTCAGGAGAACACTGTCCCCAGCCTCTCACTGCTCTCCCTGCTCCCTGGGACACAGATAGGGCACAGGCCTTTGTCAAACCTAGGCCTCTCTGTAGGCTGGAGGTACTGCCCAGAGCACTCTGGAAGGTCCTAGAATGCAGTTTGATAAATGCCAAGGAGTCTTGATGCCCATTGAGTGCTAGGACTAAAAAGTATGTGCTCAAATTTGGAGCTGTGAAATAGTGGCTATGTAGTGTGAGTTGCTCAAGTCCTCCCATCAGATTGGTCTTGTATGGAAACATAAATGAATTTATGAGGGGATTCCTTACTCTTTCAGGTGCCTAAAGAGGAGTATATTGCAGCTGTATGAGGCTGGAGATTGGCCAGGAGTGTGAAACATTGGTGATCCTATGCATTTTTTCAATATGTACACTTTTTCATTTTTCAATATGTTTCTCATTGATGACTGAAATTCCATGAACATTTAAACCTTTTTTTTCTGGTTTTGTTATAGCCTGGTAGGTAAAATATGAGTTTGCTATTTGCATATTTTTTAGGCTCAATTAATACAGCATACGGTGGAAGCTTGTTGTTTAGTTTTTGGTGTTTTCATGTATATATCTCAGTAATATTGATTGGCGGGGGGAATGTAGGAATTGAGACACTTTTAAAAAATTGAAACAGTGTGCATGGTGAAGAGATCGATTTGTGGTGGCTTTTCTGTTTTCTTCCCCTTGAAGAATTTCGACTACATCATTAATCCCCAGAAATCTGTGTGATGCTATATGTGATTTTATGGTAGTCTTGGTGTTTCATGTGTTCTAGTGTAAGAGCAGACAAGGAAGTGATTATCTTGATTTTTGCAACTTTCTTTTCCCTCTACAACACAGTTCTGTAATGGGGAGAAACTTCGGCTTGTGTTTAGGTTGGGATTAATAGAGATGTTTTGAGTTAGTAATCTGGGCATGTGATGAATTCCAGCATTGGGTTAACAAGCAGTGAAATCAGTGTCCTGCTCAAGTGCATCTTTTTACCTGAATGGAATAGATGGAATAAAACCATACATGCTGTAGTTACTGTTCTGTCCACACCATGGTGGGTTTCCTTCACCTTATAATTTAAAAATGTTCATGTGCCTTTCTGATATCACTATTGTAGCTGAAAGGCACTTTCAGCACCTTCTTGCAGGGAGCACTGTTAAATGCAGTGTCCAGCCACTCCTGTGGAAAATAAGCACATTTATTATGTGTTCCACCTGCCCACTTGAGAAATCAAGTGTCTTAGTTAGCATGTGTGACTTGGCTCAACAAAGCAACGTTGATACTCAAGTACATCCCAGGCAGAAGCAGAAACCCAGGTCTGGATGAACACAGTGGGGCTTTCAGCATGAATGTACTAATATCTGGAAGAATGCCAGGGAAGGGACTGCCCAGATGGATGAAAGGAGAATTACCTTCTTGGCATAACTCTGAATTTTTTCTGCTCTTTTCTCTGAAAAGATACAATATAGAAATAAATATCCTCATCTTTCAGATCTCTCTCTAACTGATGATGTGGATATTGCTCACTTAGGTCAGTGGATACACACTGTGATAGTGGGCAGAGAGGAACTGGTTATACTGCTCTGCAATCTTTAAACACTGCAAAAATGGGGAAGGGAATAAAACTGAAGTATTACTGCTTCAGTTGCTATTTCAAATTTAAAGTTAATTAAATGCAAGGTGTCTATGCTAAAGAATGAAAAGCAGTTTAGGGCCTTCTGTGTTTCTAGGCTGTTCTTTGGACCTCTCTGAGGCATGGAGCAATCTGGTCTAGTGGAAGGTATCCTTGCACGTGGCAGGGGATAGAATAAATAATCATCAAGGTCCCTTCCAACCCAAACCATTCTGTGATTCTGTTTCTTTACTTGCAACATGTGGGTGCCCCTCTGCAGACTACCAGGACAAGGGATGCTACAGGACACCACCCTGCACCTTGGTGGGGATGAGAAGGGGTTGGGAAGGGGGTCACTGGGAATTTGGTAGCTAACTAAGGCAACTAGCAAGTGAATAAGGCAAGATAATGTGTGAAGGTGATATTACTTTTTAATTAGTTGGTGCCAGAAAAGCAGATGAATGTGGCTGGCTGATGGATGCTGAAGGCTCTTTTGTTTATCCCTTTTGAATGTTTTGATCTGTCTTTATGCTACACAACTCTGGTCTCAGCTTGCTGTCCAAACAGAAACCTTTGTCACAGCTTTTATGTTTATGTGCAACTTTTCTTCTGCACATCTTTAATTTGGCTTCTGAATAAAAGCATAAAATTGAATTTAATATTATTTCATAGAATCCTAGAATGGACCATTAGCCCATCTCATTCCATGGGCAGGGACACCTGCCACTATCCCAGGATGCTCCAAGCCCCATCAACCTGGCCTTGGACACTTGCAGGGATCCAGGGGCAGCCATAGCTTCTCTGGGCACCCTGTGCCAGGGCCTCACCATCCTCACAGGGAACAATTCCTTCCCAGTATCTCATCTGACCGTGTCCTCTGGCAGTGGGAAGCCATTCCCCTTTTTTCCTGTCTCTCCATCCCTTGTCTCAAGTCCCTCTCCAACTCACCTGGAGCCTCTTTAGGCACTGGAAGAGGCTCTGAGATCTCCCTGGAGCCTTCTCTGCTCCAAATGAACACTCCCAGCTCTTCCAGCTGGGCTCCAGAGCAGAGGGGCTTCAGCCCTGACGGCATCTCCATGGCCTCCTCTGGATTCACTCCATCAGCTCCACGTCCTTCTGATGTTGGAGGCCCAGAGCTGGAGGCAGCTCTGCAGGTGTGGTCTCTTGAGGAGCTTTACACGTGATCTGTGTTGTTTAAAAGGTTTCATTGTGCATCCTGGAATGAGATGGGCGCTGTAAGGAGCTTGTGAAGATTTGCAGGTGAAAGGAGAAGCACTCTGAGATACAGAGAACAAAACAAAAGAAATTAAATGGACGTGAAATATGAGAAAGCCCTTCTTTTGTGCCTGCCTGGTCCCTGGCATTTGGGCAAGAAAACAGGGTGGTTAATTGGTGGCAAATGGGGCCTCACTGATTTTAGTCACTATCTTGATTATTACAGCTGTGTATATTGACTTTTTTCTGATAACTTTATTACAAATATAATACAAGTTAAAATTTCTTTCATCTTCTGCTCACCTGATAATATGTGAAAATACTGGCCTGGACAATAGTATATTGCCAAAGCATGATCTGTAAATTGCCATCAGAGTCAGTTTCCTAGTCCCAACAGGAGCGGAGACCTTCCTGTGACCAGAGCATGGAGAATGCCCCCAGCATCTCTTGGCAGGATTTCAAACCAAATAAAAATAATTGAGCCAGCTGTGCACATCATGGAGCACTTGGGGACAGTTCTGTAACACAGAGCCGTTTCTGGCCCCTTCCTGCCCACTTGTGCTGTGTGCTGGCTCTTACACACCCTGCTCCTTTGCAGCCACTAAAATGTGTCAAGTGTCACCTGGGCCAGTGGGATGGGGTAATTCCCACTGGAGCTGAGAAAGAAGGGCTGTGCAGAGCAGCCCTAAATGTGAGGTACCTCTGGGTTCCACATGCTCAGCCCCTTGGACTCTCATGAACAGGAGACTTGGGCTTAGGCTTTTGTCCTCTGGTTTGTCCAGGAATTTGTATCAATAGAGAGTGGTGAGCAAAAGGCAAAGCTCCAAACATGAAGATTGGTACTACTTATTTCATAGCAGCCAGTTTCACATCTCAGCTAACTTTTTATCCATGGGTGTGGATCTTCTTCTTGCCACTGTAAGGCAAAATCATACCTACTATAATGTGTCTGTTGCCCAAGTGAACTGCTTTGGTGGTCATTTTTTACTGGGGAAATCTGTCTAAGGGTTATGGAATCACAGAATGTTTTGTGTGGTGACACCTTAAAGCCCATTCAGTGCCACCCTCTGCCATGGGCAGGGACACTTTCCACTATCCCAGGTTGCTCTCTAAGCCCTGTCTAACCTGGCCTTGGACATTTCCAGGGATGGGAAGTCCACAACCTCTCTGGCTTAAAAGTGAATGAATTCTACTGAGTTCACAGTTGCTTTTCTAGTGAAAACATCCCTGAATGCCACAACATCCTTTACAGTTGTTAACACTGCAGATTCACTTCTCTTCCACTTGTGTGTCTACACACATACTGTGACTTTCATTCTTATCCCTCAGGTTACATTCTGACAATTGACCCATCTGAAGGTTTGTGGGCTTTAGTGTCCAGTAGTCTGAATAATTTTCATAGAATCACCGTGTGTGTTGGAAGGAACCTTAAAGCTCATTTTGTTCTGACCCCTGCAATGGGCAGGGACACCTTCCATGTTGCTCATTGTCTGGTGTTTGTCAAAACTGGCTCTGTTGCTGCTTTTTTAACCCCATCTCAGGAAGGCAAATACCTGAATTCTCAGCTAATGCCTCTTACAAAGGTGGTTTAGTCTGAGACTGATTGACTGTGCCAGTGGAAACAAGTGGGCTCTGACCTTCACTGGTTGCTTTCTCCCCATGGAGCTATTTGAAAATGGGAATGAAGTTCTTATCGTAACCTGTGTTTTCTAACAAGACATTTTTAATTGCTGTTTTTAATTTCTTTTGGTAGAACCTCCAAGGCTTGTAATTTCACCCAAGAACCAGACTTTTACAGAAGGTTCTGAAGTGTCCATCAGGTGTTCTGCCACGGGTTACCCAAAGCCAACAATTGTGTGGACTCTCAACGATATGTTTATCATTGGCTCCAGCAGGTGGGACTTGAAGTTGTCTTCGTTTATTTTAATATCATATGTGAGAAAGAAGGTTTGACTAGTGCCAAAATAATTCTACCACTTCAAGAGAACTCTGTGAGTTTTGGAAATAGTACCTCAGTCTTTGCAATTACCTCATTTCTAACAGAGACAGTTTAGTTCTCTTCTCCAGGTTGTTTTACAAGATTACTTTATGTACTTTTCACAAAATGTAGTGCTAGATATAATAGTACTAATAGTGTTTATCATGAGGAAAAAAACCCTAGAAACACCTATTTATAAACCATCTGCTCATGCTGCTGTCGCTGCTTGGAGTGTGGATATAACCATTGTTCTTTCTAATCATTTTGCTTGGTCCTCTGTATGTTCCCAGGTACAGAATGACCCCAGAAGGCACCTTAATCATAAGAAAGGCAATTCCCAGGGATGCAGGAATTTATGGTTGTTTGGCAAGTAACTCAGCGGGGACAGAGAAACAGACATCCATCCTCACATACATTGGTAAGCAACAAAAACAATCAGAAATGAAATTACAACCATTAGTAGTGAAATTAGAAAAATAAACCAAGTCATCAGCAGGGAGGAGGAGCTGTTGAAATGAGTAGAACCTGGCAGAACATACTGGTAGAAATTTCAAAAGGCTCAGAAGATACGTTGAACAGCTCACAAATGTCCCTTTTGTTTTCTGTTCAAACCTGAGTAGTATTGTTAGGTAGTATTTGGAGCTTGCTGCTCAGTTCTAAAAATAAAGCTTTTTAGTTAAAAAAACTTTTTTAGGTTAAAAAACCCCTAAAATAGGGTCTTACTATGGGATAGACTGGGAAACATGAGTGTGTCTTTGGAAAAGCAGTTGTGTTTTTGTATCAAAATACTGTGTTAAAATATTGATAGCAGAGCATTAAACAGTTTCATGACCAGCTGGCTGGAGGAGGAGAATGACTCTTCATGCTTGTGCTTTCTGATTGTATTTAATTTTGTACTTTTTCTGATTTTGTCCTTATATTTCCTGTACGTTCTGCATACGATTCAGATGCTGTGGAGCAGACGTTATTTTTCCTTGTTTCCCAGTGTTTATCTTTCACTTTTAAGTCTGTTTGACTTTTAATACAAACATTCTTCCATATAACAAGAGAAAATTAGAGTCTTTCATGGTTTATATCTTAAAAATTACCTATACTTTGGGTGAAGAGCTCATTTTTTCTGTCTTGTTTCTTTTTAGAGGCCCCGACATTGACCGTAGTTCAGAGTGAAATTCTGGTTGGTCTTGGAGACACGACTGTTATGGAGTGTAAAACAACTGGAATCCCACCCCCACAAGTGACATGGTTTAAAGGTGTGCTCATTGCTCGGTTATTGAGTCATTTATTTAGCAGCAATATTTAGAACAGTGATCTGGAAGTGACTTCATTTCTCTCAAGAGCATTATGTTGGATTCAACCAGTGTCAGAACTGTGAAATTCTCTAAATCTAGAAGAGATGGCATTGACCTCTAGGGCTTAAATTCTTGCTTCTATTTAAACATGGTGAATTAACACACTGTAGCATAATTGATAATAATAGTAAAACTAAGCTAAGCCTCCTGCCTGCTTAAATAAGGTTTGTTCTTTCAGAAAATGTTTAGCTTTATGCTACAAAAATCACAAGACATTTTTCTGTAGCCTTTATTGATCTGTTTTCCTGTAGCCTCTAATTAGGGAGGGAAAAATACAGCCTGAGACACTGTCCTAATGCTGATCTCTGCCCAAAGTTACTTGGCTTTGTGTTGGCCTTGTGGAGCCAATGAATAAAAAGGGATATATTTAATGTAGTAATGAACTTTTCCTCTCAGTTGAGTGGGAGTCAGAGTTCCTATCTGCTGAGTTCATACAGCTATGTTGTGAACTAAATCAAACTTGGACACTGTTTTGTTGGGATAATTTTGATAAATATAGGTATATATTTGATATAAACACTTACATTGCCTTTTTCTGTCTGGACTTAGGTGACTTAGAGTTGAGGGCATCAGCATTTCTCATTATTGACACTCACCGGGGTCTTCTGAGGATCCAGGAAACACAAGACCTGGATGCTGGTGACTACACGTGTGTGGCCACCAATGAGGCAGGGAGAGCTGCTGGCAAGATAACTCTGGATGTTGGCTGTAAGTAGTTAAAACCTGCATGGGGCACACTCAGATTGGAGAGTTTCTGTACTGGTCAGGAACTGGTGCCTTGGCTCCCCAAACTGTTCTAACAGATCTCTGTGTGTGCTGGGAGCACCTTTTGGTGGTGTTGTTTAAGCAGTTTTCTTGTCCCAATTGCACTCCAGCTTGGAATCACTGAATGGTTTGGGTTGGAAGGGACTGTAAAGCCCATCTGTTTCCAGCCTAGTCTTACTTCTTTTGAAAAGTATAAAAGTTATGGGGAAAGAGAGGCACAAGAAGAGGAAGCTGTTCAAACCTCAACCTAATAAAATTCTCAAACAGAGAATTAATTACACAAACTTGAGTTACTATGTGAGGTTATTGTGATTTAGCCCTTCCTCTCCTCTTCCTAATTCTTTCCATCTGCCTGTGGCCTGACATATTGCATCCTGTTAAATGTTCCTGTCAGGCACATGTCTTTCTGAACTAATGGCACTGTTTGCAGAAGACAAGGAATTTAGCAACACTAAATTCTTAGTGTTACTAAAAGTTACTTAGTGTTTCTAAAGTTGGGAATGTTAGAAGAAAACCTGTGCACAGTGGGACATAAATGGAGGTGGTCAGTGGTGTTAGAGAATG
>VXBN01012452.1:0-18994 GCA_013397395.1 Sinosuthora webbiana
CAGAATCAAGTGTAAGTGGGCACGGATGCCTGTGGAGGAAGGAGGAGGAGGTGAGATTTTCTTTTACAGCTCCCTTTTTGGTGCCCATGTGTTTGAAGTGCTTATGTGGATTCTCTCTTGGTGGTGCCAACCAACAGAGCAACAGGCAGAAACTGATGCACAGGCAGTTCCACCTAAATGTGAGGAAAGAACTTCTTGATTGTGTGAGTGACCACGTGCTGGAACAGGTTGCCCAGAGAGGTTGTGGAGTCTCTTTCACTGGAGATATTCAAGTATTATCTGGATGCAATCCTGTCTTGTGGTCTTCAGAATCACCCTCCTTGAACAGGGAGTTTGGACCCAGTGATTTGCTGTGGTCCCTTCCAGCTTGACCAGTTCTGTGATTCACAGACCCCCACTTGGGGGTCTGCAAGGCAGCAGGAGGTGTAGGGATGGGTAATGATGGACCAGAATATTTAATTAGCTAATGATGTTCTATAATTTAATTAAAAGTATCTTAGAATATCTAGGCAGCAGGAGAAGTATGTCTTTGCCTCCCCTCAAGCCTGCTGCTGATAAGTGTGTTAATCCATTTGCATTTGTTCTGTAAAGGCATGTTTCTATCAGGTTTTCAGGAAAAGTCTCTTTCCTTTTAAATGGAAAAAAGATAAGGCAAGACACTTGAGTCCTTTGTGGGCAGAGCCTATAATCCTCCACATGAGGGAAGTTCTGTTTGAGGCTTTGTCTAGCATTTCAGTGGTACAGTATGTTGCTGACTATTCTCAGCCTGCTTTGCATAGGTAATTAATTTGTCCCCTGCAGTCATTTCTCTGTAGTGATAATGCGGTAAATGCCAAACTTAGGTGGTTATGTGTGAGTACATGTAAAAGAACTAGTCATGGTGCAAATGACTGAGATGATCAGATGGGTGTGTAGAAAATACCCGGGCACTGAGCATTAGCCACAGACTGCACTCTTTTCACCAGGTAATGCAAACAGTTCAGGCTCTGAACAATTCACAGTCTGAGCCCTGATAACAGGGAGTACAAAGAGTGCAGGGCACACCTGGAAAAAAATCTTTTTTTATGGGTGTTTTCCGTTTAGCCCTGGTACCAGCAAAGTTTTTTTTTTTTGGGTTTTTTTTTTTTTTTTTGCTGCTCTTTTTTTTTTTTTTTTTAAACAGAAAGAGAAATTGAGGTTTGGAGACCTTAAGTGACATGTTCCAGGAAGATGTTATCAGAGCTGAGATTAGCCCGTGGGGTGTTTTGTGGCTTTCCATCTTGTGCTGCTGAACATCCGTGCAGGGAGAGAGCATAGGTTAGGCACCCTGAGACACGCCAGCTCTGCGTTCCCTTGGGCTGCATGGCAGAGTGCACAGCTCCAGCTTTGCCTTTTTCCTTCAAGGGCCAGGAGGGGCTGGTTGCCAGCAAAGAGAGCATTAAAGAGGAGGCCCTGTATGCAAAGAGGGCACTGTATATAATTGGGCTGAGCTGTGTGTCAGCTGTTTCCTGCTGTGTGGCATTTGATCTGCAGCAGAGATCGAGTCCTGGTGACGTCGTCCATTGAAGCTTGTGCTGTTGCTGTTTCAAGGGAAGCCTGTATTACTTATTCATGTGGTTTTCAGAAGTTGTCCCGCAAGAATATGTTTGAGGGTCATCTTGGTTTTGTTTTTCCTGCTTCAAATGCTTTCCATCTATTAGACGTCCTCTTTTGTCAGTCACTTCTTCAGAAGCAAACATTTCTGGCATCCTTGGTAGTTTCTGTTTAAAGGAAAGGAAAAAAAAAAAAAATTGAAAATCAGCAAAGGCTTCTGTTGTGCGTGCGCTTATTTCTTCGCGTGCAAGGTCTTTCAGTGCTCAATTCTAAACGGTTGAATTATTAAACTTGAAAAGCATCTGCTCTTTAGAAAGCATTCACATGTCTTGTAAACATGATGGATAAGGCAGAGCCTAATGCAATTGACAGAGCTTTGTTCATGTTTGGAATATGGGTCTATATGAACTGTTATTTTAAAGCTGTGGGGTTTATGATTTACTGCTGGGGTGGCTGGTGACTGATCTTCTGAAGACAGCTCCCTTCCTCTGCAGGATTGAGCGTATTGTGTGGATCTGGCTTTTCCTGGACCAACATGGTGGCAGCCCAGGGGTGGCTCATGGGTGGAGGTGAAAGGCTGGTCCAGGCTCACTTCACTTTGAAAAGTCAAAGCTCCCCAGGGATGTTCGTGCAGGTGCTTTTTTGGATGTCACTCTCTCCCTCAAAGAAACAGCAGCCACCTATCATGACCTTCAGGGAGGCTTTGGGGACTGATGGATTTGCACTGAGGCATTCCCGACTCCCGGGCTGGCTTTCCTCTGTGCTTTTTCCTCAGTGCCTCTGGAGATCATTTTTTATACTCTTATGGATGTGCAGAATAATCAGTTCTGTCAGCAGCTGCCTGGACAGCACAGGAGGCCGGTGCAGCCCTACCTACAGCGTCTGAACCTCTGCTCCAAGGGAGTTTTCTCCCCTTCCTCCCACCCCACTGTGAATAACTAACCAGTGCAGAGCTGATGGTGGTTGGGAGGCCAAACTGGACTTGAAAAGTTTCCCACATAAAACGCGCTGGCAGTGCCAGCGGAGATGGGGGCGAGAGGAGACGGCTCTGCTGTGCCAAATCCCTCTTTCATCTCCTTTCAGCTCTCCCCGTGAGGGGTCCTGGCTCACAGCACATAGATGCCTTGTGCAGATGTCTTGGCTGGGAAAGAAGTGGCCCCTTTTCCCTCCCAAGCAGAGCAGAGAGATATAAGAAGGCTATTGATCTGCCTGTAGCCAGAGTGAGCTGAGCCAGGCTCTGCAGTGCTTTATTGAGCTGGGTTAAGGCTTTGTTACTCGCTGGAATTAAAACAAAAACCAACAACAACAACAAAAAAAGAAGTAAAGAAATAAAAGGTGAGGGTTTTCTTTGTTGGTAAACAGATGCTGGGTGTTGTTTACCTGCTGGTTATTTGCCAAGCAAATGAGAGGAAGGAGCAGACACTGAACAAAGGCTGTGCTTTCTCATCCTGCTCTGGAGGGAAGCAGCCAGCCATGGGATCTGCCAGGCTCAGGTCTGGGCGGGATGACAGTGGACAGCTCTCAGGGGTCTCCTCCAACCTCCTCCAGCAGGAAGAGGGGAACTTCTAACACCTAATCGCTGACATTTAAGAATGTGAAGCTTCAGCCGTCAAGTTGACACTGCAGCAGGGAATGCAGCTAACAGGTATACAATTCCAGACTCCCAGGGTGTGGATTTCAATCTACAGTCTAAAAAAGGAGAGAGGAAACTAACCTACAGAAACAATCAGCTTCATCTGGGCTATTTATCCACACAAACCACGTGGCCGCATCATAATGTGAACAACTGTGTGGATTACGCCTTTTTCCTCCACTAGCAGTGCCCAAGACATGCTCACACCTGGAATCCTTTATGTTTTAAATGCTACTTCTGCCTTCTCCTTGGTGCCGAAGTGCCTTGAGCAAGGAGGACACGCGTGGGGGAGGAAAGGAGCAGCAGAAGAATCAGTAAGGTACCAAAACCCTTCAGCTATCAACGTGATGAACACAGTAGACAACTTGAGGAGCAGACATCCACCAGTGCGCCCGTAGGCAGAGATGCTGTGGTGCAGAAGATCACACTGTGTGAAAGTTGCTGTTCTCCTGTGGCTAACAATAAAAAGCAAAGTCACACTTCTCCTAAATAAACGCAATGTTTGTTATTTCTGTTCCTTTGTTTGCTGTGTGGAGCTCTAAAGCCAAGCAGGAACGTCTCCTGCCCAGCTAATGTCATTCACTTAAAACTTACCAACCTAGGCTCGCACCTGGACTTTGGGAGTCACAACAGGTATCACAGGCAACCCCTGAGGCACACAGCACTCCACAACACAAAGCCCCAAAAAGTTCTGTACAAGCCCTCTCCAAGGCTGCCCCAGCTTGGCTGCTGCCATTTGAGGTCCTTTTGAAGCAAGAACTTTGTAGTGCATGTCTCTCGCTGCCCTGGGAGACAGCATTAAAACACAAAGCCATGCCATGCTCATGCTAATGTTTCCATCTGCTCAGAGCCTGGGTTTTTTTAAGGACAAAATAAAACCAAGGATGTCATGATGATCCTGGGCACAGGCACTTGGGTGCTTCGATCCTTTCAGGCATCTCCAGAGATTTTCAAAGTGCTCCAAGGACACACACATAAGCATTTAAAGGGAGATGTGTGTCGAGGGGTCTAGCAGCAGGTCTGTAAGATATGTTTGGCCTAAGAACTCAAGACAGAGGGCCATGGGAAAGTCCTCTGCCTTCAGTCACATGTGGGCTGACCCTCGCCAGCAGTCTCACTCACCCAGCCTGCCCCTTGCCTTTGCTCCAGTTACCCCAGCAAAGACTGGGGTGACCTCAGCTACCCTTTGGCTCTTTGCTTTCAGTGTCCAGCCTTCAAAGAAACCTGACCCAAAGTCCAGCGGGGTTAATGGACAGGCCCACGCTGACGTCAGTGAGGTCCCTGGATAAGGTCACTGCAGTGTTTGCCTTATCTTGGAATTGGCACTGCCTGGAAGCCAAGGAACAAAGTTAGCACTGATCAGAGGTTTGTTGTCTTCACCTTTCCGAGGCCCAGCCCCTCTTCTGCACACACCCCTGGCAGGGCTCAGGCCAGAGGGCACTGGTATTAGAAAGCTTTTTCAACCATCCATATGGATTTCTCCACATCAAGCAACCAGCGTGGCCAGGCTTAGAAGTCAAACACCAAAGGCAAGACAACGGACTGTGGGGAAAACCACACACGAAATGTTGATGCGCGTTTCATCTCGTGGGCCAAAGTGCCAAAATCAAGTCTCTAAAACTTCTTAGACTTGGGTTCCTCAGAGGTTCAAGGGTTGCTTCCAGCATTGTCTACCCAAAACAGCAGACACGACCTCGTTTGAACACAGCACACAACTTACAGTCTCAAATATTTGCCTCATAAGGCCAGAGGTCGCAGTGACGTTATTTACTTTTGAGAGTTTAATTCTACCCAAGGCGATTTTTGGGCTGCGCTCCAGAGACTTTTACCTCCTGCACCAGCTTACCCTGCCACGGACACCAGGAACCCAGTTATTCATCAATCCCCTAGCTGAAAAAAAAAAAAAAAAAAAAAAAAAAAATGACATCATTCCTAAAGTCAGCTCTTTGATAGAGATTCTCTGAAGATCCTCACGTGACCAGAGCCAGGAGCTCAGAGACAAACGCTCCTCTGCTCCCGTGCCAGAACACCTGTTTATTTCGATGCCAAATTCCAATGGCTCAAAAAAAAAAAAAAAAAATTCTAAGCCATCTTTCTCCCTTGCTTCTTTTGAAGATGATGGATGCATCTGGTGGGAAGCTGAGCAGCACACAAACAGGCCTTTCAAACACCCCCACAGCCCACAAGCAAGACACGCAAAGCAGTCGCTAACAAAGATCAAGTCCTCATAAGACCTGAAATGTGAACGGATCATACAGAGCAGCATTTCTCGGTATTTGTGTACCAAAACTACTTCTCTACAGCAGCCAAAAAATCCAGAGAGCCTAAGGCAGTCCCAGGCAGGACGTGCAGGCTCAGAGTGAACGTTCACACTAACGGGGAAAGAAATAGTGAACCACCCTCCTCCCCTGTAAATAAACACGTGCAGCTCAGCACAGAGGCTGCAGCTCCTCAGGCCTGTGTGAGCTGCCCCAGGCTGTCACCTTGGCAAGGGATGATGATGGTCACTGGGTGGTGGCACAGCCTGCACCCAGGTTTGCAGAGCCTTTACACGACACAGGTGGCACAGCCAAGACGGTCTGGGGGCTCTCATCGGGCTCTGCTCAAATCCCCCAGCAGAAACCTGGATGTCAGCAACAGGCAGAATCTTCAGGCATTTCTCAGAAGGAAATGCCTTGCTAAGAGCAGCAATACTGGCCACTCCAGGAGTCTTAATCAGAGTTTTAAACAAGCCACTGCATCGGTGAAGGTCCATGACTGCCCTAAGACCAGGACAACGTGGCAGCAACCACTGAACATCCACCAGTAACAGTGGCACCAACAGGAGGTGCACAGTCTTCAACCAGCCCTCAGTCTGTCTGTAACACCTCAAAAGCACTGTGTGGTCATTCCAGGACCCTACCTAAGGCCAGCAATTCCTAGAGCAGAGCCTGGGGAACAAAAGCGCGTTACCAAGCCACAGAACTCCACTTTGCAGTGTTCACAGCATCACACCAACTGGGCATGCCTTTACCAGGAGAGGCTGCCAAGCTCTGCCCACACTGTGCTGTACGTGCCTCGCAGCAGTGGAGGCGTCCTCAGCAAAGCCAAACCGAGAGAAGGTCACCGAGGGGAGGGCGGGAGCTCCGCAGAAAATGTGCGGCATTGTTGGGAAAGCAGCAGGAATGTGGCACAAAGGTAACTGCTGCAGCCTAGGGCCGCCAGATGAAAGCAGGATCAATACTCCACTATGTTGTTTAACCCGTTTATTGGGGGGGGGAGGTGGAGATAAATGAGTATCTGAGTTGCCAGAGGGTACACTTTCACCCCGATGTGAGTCAGCCGGAGCCGAGTTCCTGCCCAGCAACACCATCGCAGCCAAGTGATTCCAGCCTTACAGTTCACTTCACCACGGAACACAAAGAGCCAGTAACCCAGCAGTCGATAATGGAATAAACTATAGGTCAGTGACCAGGAGAAAACACACCATTTAAAATTATTCCAGTATTGACGGGTGCAGGAAACAGGCCTGTATATTTATTTATTTGTTTTAACCAGACTTATCTGCTCAGAGGCAGCGCTGAGCCAGCTGCTAAAATTACAAGGTTAGATTCTCAAAGTCTGTGGGTGAACTGCGTGATGCCAGCACGCTCTTACAGCCTTCAAAGCACAGCACTGGCAAGCAGGACTGAGTGTGCATGCCATCAGCCCCGACACAGCATGCACACACTTGCTTATCAGAACATCAGCAGGCCGGGGTTAGGGGGTACCTGAGCACGAGGCGCAGCTCTGCCAAGCTGCCTTTGAAAGCCTGGCGTGTGGCCAAAAGGGAGAGCACAAACTGATTCAAAACACTCAGCCAGGAGCCCAGCCAGGCTCATTTATAGCTCCATTTCCTCTCAAGGCTGCTTTTCCCCTGGAAAATGCTGCAATGGCAATTTGCACCTTAGGATTAAAGATCACTGTGGCTCTCTAGCAACTGAAAGCACCCAGAAGAGCCCCTTTCCCCTCCCAAGTCCAAGGAGCATTTCCTCCATTGCATGTGAGCAAAGTGAGGAGGAGGAGGAGGTGACACTGCACAGGCACCGAGCAGGGAACATTTCAGCTGGAGTTCACATCGTACCACGAATCAACCCTGCTTCTTCAAAATGGAACAAGACAGTGTGAGTTTGGCAGGGCAGTTCAGCCAGGCAGCAGGCACTGCTCCTGCCCAACCTCCTGCTCCACTGAGTAAAGCAAAACCAGCTGCACCACGTGCACCAAGCAGAGCTTTGTGAACCAAGACCAAAGAAAAATTGGGTAGGATCTGATGCTTACACCCCACCACACAAGTAGGATTAAATTGCAGTTACAGTTAAATTTTAACACATTCAGACACGGAGTGTCAATTCTAATTCTTCCTATTCGCAGAGCTGGCCAACCTCCCCAGCCTGGTTGTGATCCAGAGTGCTCTTCATCCATGCTGGCACCATCACAGCCATGGCTCCCTGTGCTAACCAGCCTGCCCAGGCTGAGACAGGCAGTGCCAGCAGCGTGCCACCAAAGCATCATTTCTCAACAGCAGTGAAAGGAATGCAAAGCCAAGACTGATGGCTTTTCCAGGAGAGTACCAAGGAAATAAATTACGCTGCTCCCAAAATCCGTTTTTCCTCAAAAACACTTGCTTACCAGAGGGGAAAGACTTCAAAGCTGAATTTAGTGCTCAGGAAAAAGGCTGGATTAAGAACCCCAGAGACCACTTGCTCTGTGTTTTCTCCAGCAGAAGTGAAATAGAGCTGTGAATCCTGGCCAGGCAGATCTGCACGCCACTGAGGGGCAAGCGACCGACAGGATGGGCCACAGTGGAGTTCAGCTTCCCATCCCAGCCTCTCCCTGGCATCTTCCTCACCACTGCCAGAAAGGGCACAGCAGTTCCCACCAGCAGGAAAAGCACTTGCCCATTAACAGCTGGCCT
Source organism: Sinosuthora webbiana (assembly GCA_013397395.1). Classification (NCBI taxonomy): domain Eukaryota; kingdom Metazoa; phylum Chordata; class Aves; order Passeriformes; family Sylviidae; genus Sinosuthora; species Sinosuthora webbiana. The sequence continues at coordinate 8,139 of VXBN01012452.1, forward strand.
CCTGCCACCCTGTGCCATTTGCTGGAGGAAATGAGAATTACCAGGATCCTCTGTTTCAATGGAGTCCATGCATTCCCTTCCCCTTGTGAGGGCTGAAATAGTGCTGGTATTGCCACGTCAGCCCTGGCCAGATAGCAAAGCCTGCTCCTTCTTCTGATGAAATATTTGCCTCTGCCACTATTCTCTACAAGGACAGGCCAGCAGAGATGGCTTTGGGACTGTCAGTCTCCTTCCCCTGATGGGAACTGTAATGCTTACGCTTCCCCTAATGCTGTGCAAATCATTTTGCAACTTTATTTTCACAAGGAGCAGGCAAATGGTCCGTGCTCCACTTGCATGCTAATGAAACCAAATATTAGACTGCCTTGGTGAGAGGTTTCATTTTGAACATCTTGAAGACAAGATCAGAGGGAGGTGTGAGCTAGACAGTCTCATTTTTATGGGAGGTAGCTGGAAACCTCATCACTTCTCATGCTGGTTCTTCTTGAAGTCTTTGTAGTCACTGAGGTATTACTGCTGGTTGACTAAGTGTTGGTTTCATGACAGAATTGTTGGTCTTTGTAGAGATGATTTTACTTCTTTTGTTCACCAGGTAACCTCAAAATAAAAAACCAAACTATCACTGGGTCTGTATCTTTTCATTGATGTAGGAGACTCCAAAATGCCAAGTGAGGGTTGGTCTGCTCATAAGGGTGCTCTTCTAAGCTTGTGATGCTTTGTACAGGCCTTGTGCATTGATTGGAGCAAATTACGTTGAACTCCTGAGCTCTTGAATTATTTTTGGGTCTGGAGTTGATTTGGAGAGTGAAAAATGGATGTCACAAGTGTCTTGAAGACACTCCCCAAGGTAATGATGGTTGTTCCAGGCTGTGCAGGCCCTGTGGTGAGCAGCACCTCCCTGCTAACAGGGCTGTTGCACAAGGAATGGATGGCAGGCTGGGGTGTTCCTGGCTTTGTGCTGCTCTCTGGCCTTTTGTTCACATTTTTTAAAAATGGATGGTCAGAATTCTCAGAGCAGTTTGATTTGAAGAAGAAGTGTTGAGCTGAAGGAATTAAAAAAAACCCTCAATCCAAACACAACAGAGGATTGCCTGATTTGAGGCTGGTGTCTGTACCGTGTCACACTCTCTTACTCCTGTCAGTCAGGGATCTTTTTAAATGTGTATGAATTTTCTGAGACAGACCTTGCAGTCTAAGGCTGAGGTATCTTCCTACGTACTTCAGGCTGTTTCAGGAGTCTGCTTGAGGTGCTGTTCCCTCTTTTCCATTTCACAGCCACGCTGCAGCATCCCTTCTGATCAGGCAGGGAACTGAGGCTTTGGACTCATCCTCTGAGGAGACTCCTGAAGTTGCCTGGGAAAATTCTGCTGTGTCTGAGCAGCTGGCGAGGGCAGGCAGAGCTGCCAGACGAGGAGGGATGTGACTGTCTGAAGCCATGGGAAGGAGGATGCACAGGCTGACCAGTGAGGCTTTGGGGAGCTGGATCCTCCGTTCCTGGCTTTGATTTGGTGTGAAAGGTTTGGCTCCAGGCTGCTGCCCTCCCCAGCCCAGCAGTGTGGGCACGAGCAGTTGCTTGCGTGAGACCTTTCTTGATTCCCGTCCTGACCTGGCGCGTCGTGTTCTGGAGACTGTGGTTTTGTAAAGATGCTCTTGAGTGGTGAGTGAAGTGCTCTGATATATATTCCCCCAAGCCCCATGGAGTATTATTTTTCTGTGCTGCTTAGGTGAAAAAGAAGAATCTGGCAACTGTGTAGGAGGCTGTTGCTTCGACTGGTGTACACAAGCATTAAATGATAAACGATAAATCTGGAGTTTTAACCTGGGATTTTTGTCTCTTTTTTTTTTTAACTCTTTTAGCTTTTCTGGACTTCTTTGCACATAGGTAGAAAAATAAGACATGGTCAGTGCCTTTGTCTCAGGAGAAATGCTGAGTCTCAGGGGAGCGTGGGCTTAGGGCTGCAGCATTCCCAGTTGTGGCTTGGGGCTACAGCGTTCCCAAATGTGTCCTCTCGTGCATTTCCCACCACATGGGGCCCGGAGCAGTTCTCTGAAACAGTAGTAATGTAAATTGAATGAGCAGTCCAGTTAAATAAGTAATGAAGTTAGCAGGGTGCCTAATTAAATTAAATTCAAAATTATGTATGGATGATGCCTCTCTAATAATTGCTGTAGGTTTGTCATTGAGGAACTCCACACTGCCCTCTTGGCTGAAGTTTCCCCTTTCCCAGGTGAATGTTGGTAGCACAGAGGGATGTGTTTCACACTTCAGTTTGCCTCGATGCTCCGTGCCCATTGGAGTGTTGCTGTTTTCTGTTTTGCTGAGGTGTGGGAGGAGTTTGGGTGATAACAGTCTCTCTGCTGCTTATATGATGCTTTTTTACATTCCTGCAGAGGGTTTCTGATCTGCTCCTAGGCCAGCCTTAGTGCTGTTTCCTTGGTCCCTGTGCCCCACTGATCTCCTTGTTGGGACTGTCCCCTGTCCTTCCCATCCCTGTGGTGCCTGGCAAGGTCCTCCTGTTTCTGGTAACTCTGGGCACAATGATTTAGCCCATTTCTTTATTGGAAGATAATCTCTTAATATCCATCCTCCTGGGCTTCTTTCAAACAGCAGCTCTTTGAAGGTGTGTGTCAGTTTGGGGATAAACATTAAGCCGAGGCGGAAGAACAATTTTGAAGTGAGGGAAAGCTGCTGAAATTAAAGACACTTGAGAAGATGCAGCCATCACAGGCACCACAGGGAATTCTCCTTTCTCCAGACAGCACGTTGAGGGCAGTCTCTCCCTGTCTTGGGCACAGTCAGACACTCAGTGCATTTTGAAGATGGGTTGTCAAGGCAGAGCTGGCTCTGGCTGGCAATTACTGACCTTTGAGGTAATGTGTCCTTAATAGAAGGATGTGAGTACATCAGAGGAAGAATTGTCATTGTCATTATCATCTTTTCACCTCCTTTTGAGAAGGGCAGGTCCATTAAAGGGCCTCTGCTCCAGCAGGACTGGTCCTGCCTCTCCAGGAGATGACTCCTGACTCTTCTGAAGACGAGAGGAGATGTGGGAAGGAGAGAGAACCCAAATGACCAGAGCTCTGTTGCTGCACTTTGGATTGCCCCACTGTTCATTTTGCACCAGGGTTTATGTGCTAAGTCCCAGGTGGCATCTTCAGTGTAGTAGCCAGGCTGGCCTGATGCAGGGCTGTGCCCCTGGGCACCCACAGCTGCAGTGTGTTCTGGGCGGGTAGACTGTTCTGCATGAAGCCATAAATGCTCTGCAGAGAGGCACCTGGGACAGCAGCTCGAGGTCATGAATGGCAGAGTGGTCATGTTCAGGGCAGTCTGAGTCTTCCTTGTCGATGGTTTCCCTGGGAAAACCTCCAGGTGATGAACAGGAGGATCGTGCAACCACTTTTTCTCCAGGAATGGCAAGTACTTCCCCTGTGCTGCTTCAGCAGAGAAACTGGAGGTCTTGTACAAATCTTTAATTAGTCCTTGATTGGCCTTGGCACCTCCATGCCCAGCACCCCTGTGACAGAGCAGCAAGACGGGAGACCCTTGTAACTCCCCCATCTCCCACGTGGGAGTGTGAGAGTGGAAGGATCTTGGCTGTGGTCCTTGTGAAGCCAGAGGAGTTTAGCAAACCACAGGGTGTAGTGACGGATGTAACGAAGTGATTTGCATGGGTGCAGTGACCTGAGCAGGGCTCTGCACATTTCATGCACAGTTGCGTTAAAGGGATGCTGATCATTTTCAGCATGACCTGCTAATTATCAGAGCAGATGAAAGCCTTTTTTTTTTTTCCCTCTTTAAATCCTCCTCCCCCTACATGCTCTCTTCTTCTCCCTGCTCCTTCCCCACGCCCTTATCTAAGCTAATCAACATGACACAAACAGCCAAAAAAGCAGTATTCTTACAGCAGCTATTAACTAGAAAGGAGACAGCAGGCGTCTGGAGCCCCTCGGGAGGGACTCGCCTGGTATAACCCATTGCTTTTAACAGCCACAGTGAGAGCTGCAGAGTCAGAACAGAAAAGCTTTAAGCTTCTTTCTTTTGAGGTCCTAATACGCAGTGACCTGTGTGCTGTGATGTAGATTTTTTAAGAAGACCCAAATATGGAGTTTTAGCGGTGATGAGGGGTTTCCCAGATACTTGATACATCCCTAATTAAATATAAATTAATATCAGTAGCTGCATATATTTTGGGGTGAGTTTTCCAAAGTTTGAGACATCTGGCTGTGTCCTTCAGGGAGAGTCTTTCCATCCCAAATGTCTGTTTGTTGTTGATGAAGCATCCCTCAGCAGCAGAGCACACAGCTAGGGGAGGGTTATGTTAATCCGGTGAAGTACTTTCTGTGATTGCATCAAGCTGGACACAAGTTTGTTTTCCCCCCACATTTCAAGCATTTGTTTTATCTAGAGCTGTGGGAGGGATTTTTCCATTGTCCTCTGCTCTGTGCTAGCTGAATGCTTAAAAGTTGTGCTCGTGGTGATAACTGGAGTGGGCTGGGACAGAGGACAGGCGTGTGGCAGGAATCTCAGCTGCGGTGGTAACGCTGGAGGGAGGCTGAGCTAATGGACACGATGTTTAAATAGTGTGTCCTGAATTGCTTTAATTTTGCTTCTTATTTTGTAAGCCGTTGGCTGGGTTTTCTGTCCTTTCAGAAATCAGCAGCTTCTTATGAAATATGGAGCTGTTTAAAAACAGACAGCAGCTGCTCCATCGTTGCGTCAGCGCGGACTCGGCAGAAGGAAGGGGAATGGTAGACGGTTGTTTAGCTGTGATATTCTTCCCTTCATTGCTGTTGTCATATTGTGTTAACAGAAGGTCTGATCAAATGTACACCAGGAAAGTAAGGCTTAATGTTTCTTTGTTCTCCTGGAACGGTGCTGGGGAGGGGAGTGGGGGAATGTTTGAATGAGACTTTTATTTATGTGGTTCAGATAGCTCAGCATTGCCTGTGTCGGTGGGTATGTTGTTCTGCTCTTATTTCTTGGGCTGCTTGCTGTATTTTTAGCTGGGAGAAGTCTTTACTTTGTTTGTACAAAACCTCTGCTATGTGGTACGGAAACTTTGGGGGGGGGGTGGTGGTGGTGATGTAAGTATTTAACAGGGAGAGTATGATCTATTCACACTGACTTCCTAACTTGTTTTAAACTCTTCTCTTAAAAAAAAAAAAAAAAAAAAATCTCAGCCAGATTCTTTAAAAAATAAAATGAAAAATGAGGAACATTGTTGCACAAGAACTGGAAAGAACCCAAATAGTTTGCTTACTGTTAAAATTGCGACATGACTGGAAACATTTGGTAAAGAAAAATTAATTGCGTGGTGTATTTGTGGTTTCCTGTTGAATCTCAATTTCTAGAGGAGGTTGAAAATCCCATGGATGTTTCCTCAGATTACTAGATAGCATTATACCTTGTGTGCATGATGAAAGACCTTCAGTAAAGCGTGCCAGATATCCATGGCTTGCTATAAAAAGTCTCTCCCATCTGGAACATGACTGTTTTCTCCTTTTTAGTGGGATGATTTGAGCAGAGATAAACACGCGGTGAAATTTAGCCTGGTCCAATCTTACTCCACTACCAATATGGATTTCCTTGCAGTCTGGGAGTCAGCTGGAGAAGGATGCTCAGATAGACCTTTTAATGAGCTTTGAAGCCACGGGCAGGGATGGCTGGTGAGGGAGGAGGGGAGGGCCAAGCAGTTGTCTTTCAGCAGAGGATGGGCTTGAATGTGGTTGAAGATCTCCTCTGGGTCACCTCGCATCACTCCTGGGTGATGATCCTGTGCATGTTTAGCTGCAAAGGCAGAGCTTGGGGGAGTCAGATGGGAGAACCACCAGGACTATTTGGAGTCCCCCTTCAGCTGTCCTTTGAGAGGCCCCACCTTGGCCTGTCACAAAGCCACTGCCATGCAGAGCTGGTGCCCCTTTTGAGGAGCTGTGAGCATGTTCACACATAGGAGGGGCTGGATGGACAGCTGGGGTGGTAAATGCTGGGGCAGATTGCTGAAGAACACGGTGGTTTCCTCTGTCTGGAGGCTTGGGGAGTGTCTGGGAGCTGCTGGGTGAAACCCTGGGCTGGAGACATCTGGCCAGGGATCAGATCAGAGCATCAGGCTGGCCCACAGCCCCTGCTCTGCCTCCTCGTTTGATCGCACAGAAGATGTTTGTGTATGCAGAAGTATAACTCATGATGACACAGGGCTTGAGGTTGTGAAATCTTTGAGGCTCTTCTGGGTATTCCTGTGGGAAGGGAAGAGTTATCCCTCAGATAATTTCCATAGGGAAATAGTTAATCTCATAAACACCAGAGGTTGTTTTCTAAAGCGGAGGCAGGGCTGTGGGGGAGCGTGGTTAACCATGTAGAGTGAAGACAGGCTAAAACTCATAAAGGAAAAATATATCTAGGAGTTTATAGATGTGTACGAGTGTATTAGAACTTCAATTTGAGATCACTGTCTGAGATTAAAATGAGCTGCTGTGGAGCTACACCACTTACAGGGAGCTGAGAGCAACTTTTTGAGATGGATGGTGGCCCCACAACTTGATAACTGAGAACATGCACAGTTGTTTAAAGTCTGCTTCTTTTAAAGTGCTGGGGTTTTGGGTGTAGCTTGAAATAATGAAAAACTTACTTTAGGATTAATGCTCCTCCAACTTCCTGAAAATTCCCACCCAGTTTTGAATGTCTGTGTTCACTCTCGGGCTGTTGGGAGTTAAATTTTCCTCTTGACTCAATCGTGGAAACAGTCTTCATTTATCGTTTCCCAGTTTAGCTCCCGTATTAAAATTATAACAAGGCTGGGATTTATTTTTGTCTTGTGTACATTTATCTCCTGTGTATCCTTGTGTCTATTATTAGAGCCCTGCTCCATTGCTAACTGGATTGGCCGAGTTCTTGGGGACAAAATATCGAAGCATATGACTTAGTCTGCAACACCCCCCAGCCACTCGGCTCTGCAGTATTCATAGTGCCCGGGTTCACCCAGTGCCTGTCACAGCTCATTTTAAATGCTGAGGATGCAGTGGGCAGAGCCAGCAGATAGGAGATCTTAAATGGCATATCCATTTGTAAGGGAAAGGAGGGAGGAGGTGGACCTGGAGGGGAAGCTCCAGCTGAGAATAAACAGATAACAGTGGTGTGTGCTTGGGAAGCAGCTGAGTTGTGTGGCCTGGGTACAGCCCCCTTGTTTAGATTTTTTTTATTTTATTTGGACTTTTTTTTTTCCTTGACAGGATATTTCTGTTTCAGACTGAAAAATCAGGAAATGTCGAATCCTCTGGAAGAGGACTGGTGTGGTGGTTGGATGGCTGTAAACTTACCCTTTCCTGAGTTAAAAAACAAGCTTTACACGGGTTCCAGCCGTGTTTCAAAGCCCCAGTGACTTCTGCCAGTCGGTGGCTGAACACTTGTCCTCCAATTTCTACCTGACTCCTTGGCTTGCACAAGAGTGATTTGTGTTTCTGATGATCTTTCCTCCTGGTTCCACATCCAGTCTGAGCTAGCTGTTTTTTTTTTTGGTCTTTCAGGGATTTGCTCTGTTTTATAACTTAGCTGTTGAGTATCTTCACTGTGTTCTTGCTTTTCTTTAAGGATCTGTTTGTCCATGTGGCCTCTGACATGTCTGCAGCTCTCTCCCAAGTGTTAGGAAGATCCTCAGGGCTCTTCACACTGCATTGTTACACCTTTCAGAGGTCTAGTTTTTGATGCCTTTAAATTGTTTTTTTTTTAATTGCCTAGGCAGTGCCTTTGGCAAGGACAGAGAAGACTCTTACTGGAGTAAAGCATGGCTTGGAATCAGATTCTTGATTTGGTTTTTATTCCCTTTCACTTTGTTTCAGTAAAAGATGTGACGAGCTGCTTCCCTGCTCTGATTTGTTGGATGTATTTTTTCCTTTCTCTGCTGTCTATGGGATGTACTCTGCTGCTGGACTTCTTGATGCAGTTGGAGAGGCATTGCCTAGTGATGCCAGCTTTTGCACAGATCCTTGAATGAGTCGTCTTTTTTCCACCTCCTCCCTTCTTTGTGTTCCTCATCCAACATCCTTTGGTTCCTACATACGTGCCACATGCTTCCTTTGTTTTGCCTGTGTTAACAGAACTTTCTGACGTGGGAGCCTGTCCCAAAGGATGTGGCTTGGCCCTTGCAAAGCTTTTTTCTCTGCTGCAGCTCCTCTGGCGGAGGCAGGTGTGCCCAGTGTGCAGTTGTACCTGGGGTGGGTGTGTTTTTTGGAGGCTCTGGCTTGTGCAGCAGGGGGATGGTTTAGCCCTGGCCATGCAGCTGTGGGTGTAGGAGACCTGGAGCTGCAGGGTAGGATCAGCACACGGGACTGAATTGCCTGAAAGGTTTTTTTTTTTTACTGTGGCCACAGAATTGCTTGGCAGGTGGAGGAGAGTTGATCAAACAAACCTGCTTCCACCAATTGTCCAGCTTTTGTATTTCTTTGTTTTTTTTTTTTAATTTCATGGACTTTAAAGCATGCGTGATTGAACAGTTTAATTGACTGTGGGAACTGCTGGAGAGAACTTACTGGGATTTTCTGCAAACCTTGCTGCCCTTTTTATGTTTTTGGCACAGCAGAGTTGCTGTGAGCAAGCAGGCCCGAGAATGTGGCCCAGGTAAGGTGTTATCACCTGAAGAGACATCAAAGTGCCTGTGCAGGTGATTCTGTTGGGCTGTTTGCTGGTGGGAACCAGTCCCTGATCTGGTGCCCCTACCTGGGCAGGCTGCTCGTGGAGCCAAGGTGCACCTTGGGCACATTGCTGATCTTTGGGTTATCTCCTCTTCCACCTGACCCCTCAAACTATTTCAGAGGCTGTGGAAGTGGTTACAGGAGGAATATCAGCAGTGTTGTTAAAGTTAGAGGAGCTTTATGGAAACCTGGAGGTTTGTCATGGCCTGCCAGCGTGTTTTCAGAGGTTGCTAACAGGTGATGGTTCTTCTCCAGGTCCTGTCAGGAAAGTCATGGATCCCTTGGCATGGCTGAACACGTGCTTTCCAGCCATGGGAAACACCTGAGGGGTGGTACAGGAGCTGTAAGTGTCTCCTTCTCCAGGGAGAGCAGGAGAAATGAAGACCCACCTTGGAATAATGGAGGTTATAACAACAAAGCTCTGGCTCGTGTTTCCAGCTTTATTAGCAGCGGAGCAAAATTGATTTTCTAACGTATTTTCCTTGTGCTCCCAGTGATTTTTCTGTGGTCAAATCTGCCTTCTTTTTTTTGTCCCTGTGCATGAATGGAATTGTATTTGGAGCTGGCTTCCAAGCTACAGAGTCTGCTTCATCCTGACACCCAGCACTGAACGTGCCCTGGCCGTGCAGTCTGTCCAGAGGCTGTACACGACTGAGCACACACTTAATCGGTCTGGAATTGTTAAAGGTCAAGGATATTATTGCAGAAGGTTCATTTAAAAAAAAAAAACAGCAGACAACATTCTGTAAGAGTTGCTGGTGGTTATTTCCTTTAAATGCTTAGATTTGGGGTTTGAGGGGTAAGATTAATAAATGATGTCTTAAAGCTGACTAAAGAAGTCGGTATTGAACGTTCTAATATCTTACAGATGCCGTGGGGTTGTGGGGTTTTATTTTAGATTTAACAATGGGAGTTGGAGTGGCTCCAGCAGCATAAAGAATAGTCTGTTTAATTAAGGGTTTAAGCTGGAAGAACGTGCGTAGTGTGATGCCATTTTAAAGTTTCAGCAGGGTTTTGTAGTTGTTACTCCTCATCTTGCATCATCCGTCCGTGGGGCTGGGATCATGGTGGGGCTTGGGTGTTCCTTACCCAGAGAGCACATGTTGGTCTGTGTAAGAGTAGGAAGGCTTCTCCAGATGTTTTAGCCCTGATTTTACTATTTTTCTTGTGACTCCTGATGCCCACCTTTAAGGTGCTGTATTTGTGGGCACTGTGCACACGATATGTTACACACAGGAGGAAATACCAGCCTTGGTTTTCCCTCATAGTTTGGGGTTTTTCTTCAGGCTGGGGAGAGGCTGTTTCGTAGTCATGTTCTCAGATGTCATCTCGGTAATAGCAAATTGGGATGGAGGTTTTGGGGGAAGGGGCAGGAGATGGGGGTCAAATGCAGCCTGCTCTGGAAGGTGTCCTGAGACACATTGAGGTTTCACTGGAACTGAGGAACATGTGGCATTCAGCAGAGCAGGGCTAAGTCCCATCCCCGTGGAAGTTCTTAGGGTTCTCTGTGGCTTGTTCACCTGTAACTTACTGGGGTGAAACCTAGAAAACTTGCCATTAAAAAGAGACTAAATTCTTATTCTCTCCTAGAAAACACAAGTGTTCCAGTCACGTGGCCCTGAGTCCTCATTAGAAAAAACAACATTAAGAGATTTAAGGTCAGCACCTCTTAACTTCAGCCCATTCTAAGCTCGTGGGGTTCAGGTAGATGCTCCATGACAGGTCTGGTTTTCTCCCCCCTCACGTGTGGTGGCTCTGCTTGGCTCTGTGGTAGCACAACGAGTATTTAATTATCAGCAGCAGCAGCTGCTGCTCTTGGCCATCTTGCACACTTTGGTATGGCAACCAGCATCTGCCAGGGTGTGCTGCGTCCTGGTTTGTGCTGAGATGATTGCTTGACTCTTTTTTTTTTTTTACTATGGGAATTAGGCTCTTCTGTGGCATCAGGAATTGTAGCCTTGTATCAAAGGCTGAGCAGCTGTGAGCCTGACATGTACCAAGGAACCTTTATGGATTGCATTTAGTCTCACCTGGTATGTTTATTCCCATAAAATAATTAATTGAACTAGAGCTCCAAGCAGTGTTATCACCTCTACACATTAGAAAATCATAATCATGCTCTGCAACTTAATGAGATTTAGAAAGAAATGTTCTTCTTCTTTTTTTTTTTT